>MU781924.1:13559-66603 GCA_026770625.1 Nicotiana glauca
TGAACTTCTGGAACTTTCAACTTTCTGTTTTAACTCTTTTGCATTAGGCTCTTGTTTGAAATCAGTGTTTTTCTGAATAACTTGTTTAAAATACCTTAAGATCTGACAACTAGATCCAGGTTGCCTAATGCGGACTTGTTATCCAACTCTATGTGTTAAACTAATCTGTCCACTGTTAATTTTAAAGACCAAATCAGTACTTGCGAGTCATGCTAAACTAATTGCTGTTGTGATTTACGGGGTTTGTATGAGCCTTTGAGTGATTGATTTGTACCCCCACTTATTTGCTATTTGTTTTGATTGATGCCTTAGTATTTTGTCCTTTAAAACTCCATATATGCCTTCATCCCCTTCTTCCCTTTAGGATTAGGAGTCCAAATACCCCGGGACTGATAGGTTGGGACGGGTACTAGCATGCAATAAGTAAACGAGACTAATTGCACTTAAATACCTTAACGGGGTGGGAAGGGTAGAATATGGAGATGATGACGGTGCGTTAATATCTCGTGTGTGAATGATTGCTGGGTATTGCACCAAATGATCCATATTATAGTTAAATCTAGGACCCTCTTTCTTTACTTTTCCTTTATTTAAATGTTTTCTTCAAACTAAAACTCTTTTTTACTTGTGCCATTCTTCTTTCAAAAATTGTCAGCTTTCTTGTAATTCTTATGTGTAAACTTTGCTCGTCTGCTCCTACTCTTCTTAAAGTCACAACTAAGCAAGGCCAGGAACCACACTAGTGGATCTTAAGGGGTGCCTAACACCTTCCCCTCGAGATAATCTCAAGCCCTTACCCGAACTCTGGTTTTCTTTCAAAATCTTCTTCTCTTCTTTTAAAGTGTCCTAATGCACTATAATCATTAGGCGGTGACTCTTCAAATCCCATAACTCGATTCATCAAAAGGGAATAAGAGTAGTTTTGTTCATAATGTCGTAAAGCCGATTTCTTTCTTTCTCTTTTAAAGAAGGGGAGAAAAAGGGGGCCGTCGACAGTCCCCAATCCATAGGTGCGGTTAAGACAGAAACTCAGCAGATGAAGCTGCTCAAACTAATTTCCAGACTTCCCGTTAACCAGCTGAAATCATCCCGAGGCCCCCGGGACCTCAACCAAAAGTACGAACAAGTCATATACCACTATCCAAACATATACAAATCTTCGGAACACTCAAAACAACACCGAAACACCAAATTACTCTTGGATTCAAGCCTAAGGATTCCAAAACTTTCGAATTCCGCAAACGATCAAAAACTCTATCAAACCACCTCCGAATGACCTGAAATTTTGCACGCACGTCATAAATGAAACAACGGACCTACTACAACTTCGAGATTTCTATTCTAACCCCGATGTTAAAATTTCCACTACCAACCGAAAAATGCCCAAATTCCAATTTCGCCAATTCAAACCTGAATCTACCGCGGACCTCCAAATTACATTTAGAACACACTCTAAAGTCCAAAATCACCTCATGAAACTATATGAACCATCAAAATTCACCTCCGGGCCTTTTTTCACATAAGTCAACGTCCAGTTGACTTTTCCAACTTAAGCTTACTAAAAAGAGACTAAGTGTCTCAAACCTCTCCAAAACCACTCCGAACCCAAACAAACTAAACTAATACCATATAATAAAACTAAAAACATATTAAAAAGTAGAAATGAGGGAAACAGAGTGGTAACTCATGAAATGACCGGCCGGGTCGTTACACTAGTGAATAAAGTTTCTAATTAAAGATAGTTGGAATTGTGGATTTTATCCTTAGATATAAATATATGGTATAGGGATGGAATAATTGATGAATGAATTAGTTATTATTTAATCATTCTTTTAAGTTAATGTAAGAAGTCTATAAAGGATGATATGGGTTGTACGGATTCCAATCATAGCTTGCCTTTCGTCGTAAAGTAGTTTTGACTTGTTCTTGTTATATGGTGTCTTGTTATTGATATTTATATGTTTTTAGTTTTCTATGGTTGTTGTTATTGGTATAAGGTATTGGAGGAGGATCTTGTTATAGGGGATATGCTGCCAAATTTACATAAACGAGCTACTAGTTTAAGTTGCGGACTTAGCCTTTACACAATACTGATTTTGAATCTCCGTATGTTATGGTTGATTGAGTTGAGTAGTTTTAAGAATTGCTTGGAAGGTATTAAGGACTCAAAATATTTAAGGTATGTTAAGGTTCTTCCTTCTTTCTTTTGGCATGATCTAAAGTGAAATAAATACGCCATTTCCTAACCGATCTACTCCTAGCAACTAAGGTTGTACAAGTCATTCTTTACTTATAAAGTTATTCTAAGTAAGTATGTATGATCCTTTAATAATATTGAGGTTCATATTGAAGGCTTGGATTTCCATAATGTTAATCAAAGTTGCGACGACCTTACGTCACTCTGAGAGGTTTAGAACGTGATTCCATGAGTCAAGCACGCATTATATATATGTATCTATTTTTCTCTACCGCTATAGTCAACCGGGTACGACACCTATTGTGAAACTACTAGCCATTTGGGTTTTACCGAGCTCCACGTGGCCGGGTAAGATTCTACCGAGCCTTATGATGGCCAGGTACATTTTTACCGAGTTATTTTCGAGGTCGGGTACGATATGATGATGATGATGCTCACAGATGGGTATGTTTTAATAGTATATGTATATATGTAGCATGCATTTCATGCCAATCTCCCTCTGAGGTACTCAGATGTTACAGGTTGTATCTTCTCTATCTCTATTTACATTACTATTCTTATTTATGCTTTCCTACCTTACATACTCACTACTATATTCGTACTAACATCTCTTTTGCCTGGGGACACTGTGTTTCATGGAAGCAAGTTCCGATAGACATGTTGACAATCCTTATAGTTGGCTATCAGCTCATCGGAAGGTGTTGGCACTCCCTTTGCTCCAGAGTTGCCAATTTGGTCATTATGCTTTGGACATGTATAGATTGGTATGGTAGCGCCATATCCCAACTTTTATGATGTTTATATACTCTTAGAGGCTTGTATACATGTGTCATGTATAAGGATGATTGTATGGCCTTGTCGGCCTATGTTTTGAGTATACAAATGATCACTTTGGACTTATAGGTCTTCATTTCATATGTATAAGTTTGTATACCATGCTGGGTCATCCTATGTCGAGTATTCTATTATGTTTAGTTCTGGTTATCTCATGACGTCCTTTCCAGCTCATTTATCCTTGATTGTATGGTAAGAAGGATACATTACGTTGGTACTCGATTGAGTTAGGCATATGGTGCCCGTCGCAACCCTTCGCTTTGGGTCATGAAAAAAGTGGTAATAGAGCATTTTTGTCCTAGGAAATCTACAAGTCATGTCTAGTAGAGTCTTATTTATGGGTATATTGTTCACCACACTTATAAGAAGGAGCCTACATGTCATTTAGGACTTTCACTCTTTCTTCTTACTCTAGATTCTGTGTAGGGCTCAGTTGTAAGAATTCAAACTCCTAAATTCTATTACTCATAATACAATGGTACCTTCATCTAGAAAGATGGTTGGTAAGAGATTGAATGTGGATGTGTAAGAGTTTAGTCAGAGGAACTCTTTTTTGCATCATACTTTAATGAGTAAATGTGAGGTCTTCTGTAAATCATGTGTATACTAAGACATGTAAGCTTATTCATAAGGATCCCTATGGCATGAATATCTATCCACCCATATGGTAAAATGCAACGAGAGAATCAGAAGTTAGATACAAGTTTCAACAAATAAAATAAGTAAGGTGAAGAAGGGTACGAGGTACCCAATTAGTGAATATTATCAGCATTTACAATTCAATAAGAAAAATATAAGCATTTTGAGTTATCTTCAATAGTAATAGAGGTATGTACAATTGGCCACACCCATCTAAGTTATGCCCTATGTGAGCTAACAGATATAGCTTAAGAGAAGGATGGGATATCAATATCTAGTTGGGCTTAGAATAACCCAAAATGGTGGATGGATTGTTAGCATTAGTTGACATTTCCGAAGGATATTAAAAATGTGATAATAGTTCTCCTTGTGAGACACCTAGGTAGTGCACTCTAGAATAAGTACAGTTAGATATGAATACTAGAATGTTCCAAAAATAAAGAAAATAGTCACAGGAATCCTAGAAGGGATGAATATTTACCTTAGTATGGCTCATGTCCCTAGTAAAAAGAGAATATTAGGTGACCCGAAGATAGAGTGAGATGGTGCAAAGGGAGCTAAAAGCAAAAGAATATTTTGTTGAAGTTTTCAAAATAAGGTGATAGAAAAAAATATTATCAGGAGAATAAGAATAGAGTAAATGAAGCATTATGAGTAAGATGTAACAAATGGGTGATAACAGTAAATCAAAATATGACATGATGACAGAGTCTATAGCCAAGTTAAGGAAAAGATAAGAGGATACATGCCTTGAGACAATAAAAGTATAAGCCCTAAAGTCATATCATCATTTCGAGAAATGAGTTGGTGAGTCCAACGTGATTGCCAAAAGGAAATTTTAGACCCTCAGAGTAATAGAAATTAGTATTGGATAGTAAACAAGATAAAAAAATCTAACATGAATTAGAGATCGAAGGAATTGGTAATAGTCGACATCGTGAGAATTTTAGAGATCGTGTTCCGACAATAATAGAATGGACAACAGAAGAATAGCCTTTAAAGGTCATTTAGGAAAACGCTTCCCTAAAGCAAGCACTGTAAGTAGAATTAAGCTGAAGGGACTAAGTGTGCTAGTTACACTACGTGTCACCGTAGTGCGTAAGATATTCAATTATTTTTGGTATAGAAGGGTTACCGCAAGGCGAGTAAGATGTCAGTGAAGATGTGAAAAGACTCCAAAGATGATGATTTGCAAGTACGGAATAGAAAAGGAGGAATTTGGTAAAAAGGAAAAAAGAATGAGATTGCATTTATTCGGACCCTACAGATACGTTACGACTCTAGAACATTATGCAAGCACGGCGTTGGGGAGAATCAGTAAGGGTTCCCCCACTAGATTTTATTGATAAATAAGTGCGAATGAACACTTGATAAAGAAATCAACCCAAGAGAGATTATGCGAAATATAGATATGAGAATGGACCAACGAGTAGTTAGTAGTTGATTTTGGAAGAGTCTAGTTATGGCTAGACAAGAAGATACAGATAAATCAATAGATCGTGCAAGATAAACGTAGTAAAATCCAACATAGGGAATTCAGTCTCGAAGATATAATGACATCGAGATCCTTGAGAAATTATGAGTTGGGGTAGTTAAAGGTACCGTATAAGTGATACAGAAATAAAAGAAACTTCCACCGGGGAGATAGTCAAAATTTCAGTTAAGAAGCAAACCTACGAGCACAAGGGCGCAGAGGTAAGCAATTAAGGATAATTATAGGCGAGTAAGAACATCAAAAGTTTCTTCGGGTATACGATGTAATAAGCTCACATCTTTACAAGAGTTAGAGGGTCTACCCCAAGTATGTTGAGGAAATAAGGAAGAAGGCTTCAACCTAAGCATAGTGACCTAAAGAAGAAATGATCTTGTAACAACAGTCTCACTAGACCATTGTATGCACTCTATAAGAAAGTGGAACCTATTGTGACTAATGAACGGGAAGAAAAATCAAATATATGTGGGCAATAAGATAAGAAAAGTATTCATGCAACAAGTGACAGAACGACCAGGAAAAGTAATTGCTTAGTTTTAAAGACAAATGAGAAGGCACGAAAGGAAATCTATGGTGCTAGCAAGTTAAAGAAAGGTTGCGAGTAGTATAAATAATTATGTGTAGGTCACGAGCTAAAGTATGATATAACAACAAGGTTTTAGGCAGATAAGAGTAAGGATAAGAAAAGGTGAGCGAGAAGGTGATGAGTATAGGTAAGGCCTCGGGATTAAGCCCATCAAAATTAGAGCGCAGAAGGTTTTTGTAAGTTATAGAAAGCTCAGTATAGCCTGAATAAATGCAAGGGAGTGTAAGACTAGGAGCATTTAGAAGAGATGAAATATTGTCGTGGTAATAGAATAAGGAGTCGTTTGGTTGGAATATGAGTTATACCGGTATAAGTTATAATGGGATAAGTTATGCTGGGATTAATTGTGCTGGGATTGTTGTTTATTCATTGTTTGGTATGTTGTATTAAGAATGACAATTGAATAATTTATAAGAGGAAGGTATAAGTTATACCGGTGCTAATTACCCCACCATCTGTGAGGTATAAGTTATCCTGGTGTTAAAATTAACACCGGAATAACTTATACATGATTTGCTAACCAAACATAGTATTAAGGTGGTATTAATTCTTATACCACCCTTATACCTCATACCAAACGACCCCTAAGGGTATAAGTGTTATAGATAAGAGGATAACATTTAGGCCTTTGATTGAGTAATGATTTAAAGAAAAGGGATTTCATGGATGGAACAGGATTACAATAGGCTCCCCTCCCAATTGGATGAATCACGTTGGGATGCCATGAAATACAGTTATTGAAATATAGTACCGTCCCTAGGTGGATCAGGAAAATCACTTCAGATGTTCCCCAATGAGACGTGAGCCCTAGTGATAATATATTACATAAGAGCTTCAAGTTATCAATGGTAGATTATAGATCAGCATTAAAGTGAATCAACGATAGGTGGATGAAAGTTCAAAAGTATGAGATGAGATTAGGCCGTCATTCTTAAGATGAACAATAATTAAGAAGAACTAAAGGACTTAGATTTATACATATAGGATAAACAGGGAGAGCATAACCTAGAGTTGGGTAGCAAACCTCGGTAATAATAAACTAAAGTGTTATGGTATAGTATAAGCTAAATAGATGTAGTAAAGCCATAAACATAGATACCTGAGGCTATGAAACAAGATATAGCAATAAGCGTAAGTTCAACAAGTACCGAGTGAAGAACTTAAGTACACCTATAGATTCCCAGAGGGATAGCTTGTTATAATTCTATATATGTTCACAAAATGAGGCCTAAATATTGGGTAAAAGTGGGAAGAAAAGGGAGAGAAGAATCGTACACATACAATATTAGAGTTGTACATGCTGCATGATAGAAGGTACAAACAATTATGGATTGAAAGAATTCTGATCACAAGTTATGGTATGAGAAAGAGGCATAAAGGGGGGAATGCCCTAGCCTTTGGATTTATTCACACAACAGATACCTAGATAGAAAGGACATTATTAAAATATTTGTTAAAGCCATGGGTTATGAGACCGATAAACGCATCATTCAACATTCAAGAATGAATTTTCCAAAAGGGTAAATAATGTTACACCCCATATTTTCGTACGTGAAAGTACGTCGTAAGTCAAGTGATTTAAGCTCAGAAATGAGGTCGTCTTTGAAAGTATATAAAGTAAGTTAATAATGTTACTTTGGAGGTTTAAAATATTAAATATTATGAATAACAAGTACCAAGAGGGTTGGAAGGCTTAGAAGCTAAACAAATTGAAGAAAATAAGTTTAGTCAAAAGTCGACAAGTTGGAAATGTTATAACGTGTACTTTTGAGATGAGACTAGGTTATTAACATGAAAAGGAGGTTATGTTATGAGTTATTTTAGACGTATAATAGTCGTATTTTATGTTTCTTAAGTCAAGCAAGTTGTGGAACAAAATTTGGGAAAGATCATCACAAGTTACATTCATAAATGTGCTGAAAATTAGATCAAATGTAGCTGCAATTTTCTCCCAATTTACTTTGAATTATGTGGTGAAACAACTACTAAATTGAAGATATAGAGCCTAGTTTCTAATTTATTAAAATTTTTGTCGATGCAATGTTAGAGTAGAGATAAATCAGCATTTTTACAATACTGCACCAAGCAGCTCTTTATGGGACCACTTAGGCGGTTGAGATATATTGATATATATAAGACGTCTCAATCCCGTTTTAACTCATTCATTTTCAGTACATACAGAACCTATACACCTAAAAACACTCTCTCAAGGTTCTCTTGTGATTCAAGACCCAAACAAAGGGCAAACAACACAAATCAAGTATCGGGAATCCCATCACGCTAGTAAGTTTCCTGTTCTTCTTGTTGTTGCTAATTTTTGGGTGGTTCCTGTAAGCACGTAATTTTTTTCCTGTAAGAAATACTCCTATTAAATCTCAAGAAAAATATTTTTTTGTTAATTGTTTGCCATTTTAGGAATTTTTGTAGAATTTTTAATTGTTTGCATTTTGTGCATATTTAAGTTTTAGTTAAATCATGAAAAATACCAAAAATATCATGCATGGCAGTTAGGCTTTATCTTTACATTTTTAGAATTAACCAATAATTATTTGTTTTACTAAAAATTTAAAACCACCAAAAAGTGCTTTATTTTTACACCTTTTCCTTTTATTAATTTTTTCTCTTTTAATTTAGGATTAAATAGCTTTTATAATTTTTATAATTAGTTTAATTTCACATTTTTAGATAATCTAGGATTTTAATTTTAGGATTTTTAATTAAAGAAGAAGAAAAAGAAAAAACAAAGGAAAAGGAATGAAAGAGGGGTTTTAATATGAATTGGGCTAATTCTTGTACCCAAATGAGGCCCAAATCCCAACCTAAAAAACTACCCAAACCCATCCAAACCACCCAGGCCCAAAAATGGACCCGACCCGCCTGACCCAACCTTCCCCTTTTTAATTAAAAACCTAGCTAAACCTAAGAGGAGGAGATCAAGGCTGCTCTCAACGAAGAACAAACATCCACGGTGCAAATGAACCCCTTCCTCATCTCACTCATCTCCCACTCTGCCCCTATCTCATCTCAAACACACATACACAAAAGCCTTCAAGCAATAAACGAAAAATTGGAAGTTCTGAAATGTATTGAGAGTTGAAAATGACAAATGAGGTTTCAAAATTCGAAGAAATTAGGGAAACCAAGGAATTTAAAAGTTTTCTGCTAATTTCCGCGAATTTTGATTTCAATTTCAGAAATTGATGTTGTGATTGTTGATTCTATTTTGCTGAGTTCCATCTTTCATATCGCCTTTATTTGGTTATTCGATTTTGTCTCCATTTGCTGGTCAAAGGTATTTATCTTGACCTTGAAATGTAATTTGTTGTTTGGACATCCCTATACTATATTCTGCTAAAATTTGTTTGTGCATATATTGTCAGATGTTTTTCTCTGTCACTGTACATCTCACGATGAATAGGTTTGGCATATTGAACACTTAGGCCTAAATATTCATGAAAAATTGGGTATGAAATCAGGTTCTGCGGCTTATGTGAGGGGCTTATTAACTGGATTTGATATTAACTTAAAAATGATGTCGTATGTGGAGTAGGAAGTGACCGCAATCAGATCTGTTAATTAATAATTAGAGCATCAGAATCATTAATATGGAGCTTTGAAATCCGATCAGTACTTGGCTTGATTCAGAGGCTTCACATGTGTAAAGTGGCTATCTATGTAATATTTGCTTCCAGTTGGATATTGTTCTAGATTAGAGTTATAAAGTTCTTTCATAGTATGTATTAATTTTGAACTCATAAATGTAAATGGGCTAAACTTGCAATTCTTTGTTTGGGTTGAGCGGATTGCAACTGTTGAGTAATTTTATGAATGATTAGGCTCAAATGCATAACATCAAATAGGAATTCTCTTGGACTTATTAAATAATCATTAAGCCCACTAATTAGATTGGAGGTGAGCTATATTAGACAACACTAATAGTTTATGGCCCTCCGAGTTTTAATTAGAGTTCTTCTTTTAAATTCGGAATTGGGATGCGCCATGCCAAACAAAAAATGACAAATGTGTGGTCCTCATTTAATTATTTCTTTTAAAAATTTTTAGAATTCGAGGCATGCTATTTTAGCGAATGTACCATGGCCCTCGCAAAGTTAACAATGCGTAGTTGCTTTAGGCACATTATTTTAATAATATTACTTTCCTAAAATCGGGTGTGCATTTCATGTGACCCAAATCTAAATCTTAATAATGTTGAATAAAATATGTTTCGGATTGAGGGTGAATTTCATGTGGCGCTGTCCAAAGATATGTTATAAACGACGTTAAATCTTCTTTAAAATAATCAAAAGCGGTTAATAAGTTTAAAATGGCACCATAGGTTTGAACATGTTTTAAAATCAGATAATAGGCCAATTGTAATAGTTTAAGCGACCATGCTAGAACCACGAAATCTGGGGGTGCCTAACACCTTCCCCCCGGGTTAAATAGTGGAAAATGGATTGAAAACAGGTAGAATCCTAAGCCAATCCACTATTAGAGCAACCTCCCAAGCCATTCAGGGCTGGTCCGGAGGAATAGCAAAAGGCAAGAATAAAGAAGAAACATCCATGGCAGCATCGGGTGTGAGAAGACACCGTGCTCCTAGATCCATGTTCCCAGAAAGAACTCCTCAGCACTATTACCCTCACCAGGACATGGCCTACCCTCCCCAGCCGTATGCGATCATGAATGCTCAACCTTACATCCGGCCTCAGCAGCAAGCTAACAGGAACCAATCTCCATTTCAAAGAAACTAGCCTTCTCGCCAAAACCACTACAACCCCCGTCCTCCACAAAACAACTTCCCTCCCTGTGTGCCACCTAGGAGGCAAAATTTTACACCAATCGGTGAATCCTACTACAGCCTATTTCCGAAGCTTGTCCAAATGGGTCTGCTACAGCCAGTACCTCCAAACAGGCAAAACCCAGAATCACCCTCATACCAACGGGGCGCTCGATGCACTTATCATTCATGAGCCGAGGAGCATGATACAGAAAACTGTTGGACCTTGAAAAGAGTCGTGGAGGATTTGATAAATCAGAGGAAGATATTGTTAAGGGATGAGGACATCCCCAATATTACCAACAACCCACTACCATCCCACAACAACGGTCCAGTAATCGGAATGATCTGTGAGGATAAGGAATTTGACCCAGCATTGAAGGCCATAATTGCCATTGCTGATGTAGAGAGGAAACCGAAAACTTCCCCGAAGCAAGACAAAGGAGAGAAAAAGAACAAAGCCACCCACCCAAAATCTGAGAAGAAAATTGAAGCAGGAATTGGGGCAACACCCACCAAAGATGCGGTTCTCTATGTCCCGCGAGGCCGCAAGGAAAAGCAGATGACTTTGATTCCTCCCAGGAGATTTGAACTAAACAAGGCGACCCAAATGTACATGCCCTAGGGAGCTTATGTGGTGCGGGGTCCAACTAATCCACCAAGGCTGAGTGAGCCCGTGGTTATTGGCCGCGCACCAAAAAGGCCCATGACAGATCCTTCCGCGGTGCCTTGGAACTACCATAAAACAGTGGTGACGTATAAGGGAAAAGAAATCTTAGGAGAGGTTCCAGAAAATTACCCTATGGAGAAGTACTCCAACTGGGAAGAAGTAAACAACGCCACCATGAGGCGCTTCCCAGCTAAAAAACCCGTGAGTGCCAAAGAGACGGAAGCTTTCTTTCAAAAAATGAAGATGGCGGATTATGAAGTGGTTGACCAGCTCCGAAAGTTTCCTAAACAAGTATCCCTGCTATCTTTGTTGATGAAATCCCCCGAACACCAGAAGTTACTAATCAAGACCCTCAATGAGGCATATGTGCCAGCTGAGACTTCTGTGGACCAATTAGAAAGAATGGCGGAAAGATTTTTCGCTATCAACCAGATTTTATTCAGAAAAAATGACTTGCCTCTGGAAGGCGCTACACATAAAAAAGCCCTACACTTAACTATCAAATGTAAAGGATACTACGTGAAAAGGGTTATGGTGGATGGAGGTTCTGGGGTGGACATCTGCCCACTCTCAACACTACAGAGCATGGAAATTAGGACTAAAAGGATTCGTCCCAACAATGTCTGCGTACCAGCCTTCGATGGTATCAAAAGGGACACGATTGAAGAGAGCGATCTAATTTTGACCATTGGCCCAATGGACTTTGAGGTGACCTTCCAGGTTCTAGATATGGACACATCCTACAACTTTCTTCTGGGAAGGCCATGGATCCACGCAACAGGGGTCGTACACTCCACTTTTCATCAAATGGTAAAATTTGAGCATGAGGATCAAGAAATCGTGGTCCATGGGGAGGACGAGCAATCAATTTATCGAGACCCCTCAGTCCCATGCCTTGAAGCAAGAGAAGGCAGTGTACACATAATTTATTAGGCCTTTGAAGTTGTGGTGGCAGACCAGTATAAAGAAGGAAACCCTTGCCCCCAACCCTTCCTTTCCAATGCTTCAATCATGGTGGCTAAAGAAATGATCCGTCACGGCTTCAAACGAGGGAAGGGACTTGGGAAATCCCTGCAAGGAATAGCTAAACCGATTACCCTGCCTACCACTGAGAAGTTCTTCGGGATAGGTTTCCACCCTACCCCAGATGATATAAAGTGGGCAGACTAGAGAAAGAATAACGAATGGGTTCTACCTCAGCCACTGCCATATCTGTATGAGACCTTTATCAAGCCAAAGTACAATGAAGAAGAGGATGATGAGGCCTTTACGACCGAAGAGATTGAAGAAATATATGGGGCAATGAGAAAGATACTGTATGAAACCCACATGGTTCATCTAGGAGAGGCTCAAGCACCGCTGAGGTGCTGTATATGGGACCAAACGCCAAGCTACAGAATTGGAAGGCTACGCCATTACCAATCAGGCGACAGTCCCAGTAGATCTATCCTGTCACTTTTTCTGCATCACGAGTTATTCTAGGGTGTAACTCGGGTGTTTTCTTTAGTTTCTTGTCTTTAATTTCCAAAATAAAAACCCTGTTATCTTCAAATTCCAAGAAATGAAAGCAATATTTCATCGTTTATCTTTCTTTATTCTTTCGTCTTTTTGCTATTTTTCTCTTTTATTTCTTCTTTCAATTCTAATAATGCGGCTTTAAATAATATAACATGTCTGCGGACTTCATGCCCCGATCCAAACACGCTGACTAATTGTGAAATAATGAACCAAGAACCGAAATACGATGAAGAAAAGGCTTTTAGGGAAATAAATCGATAATTGGAAAAATTTGAGAATAAACCTATGCCAAACTTAAATGATACCGAGCCGGTTAACTTGGGAACTTCTGAAAAAATCAGGGAAACCAAGATAAGCATTCACACAGACGAGAAAACCCGGGATGCAATAATCCAACTCCTGTTTGATTTTAAAGATGTGTTTGCTTGGTCGTATGACGACATGCCAGGGCTCAGTATTGATCTGGTAGTTCATAAGTTGTCAAATTACCCCGATTGCCCTCCAGTCCAACAAAAGCAAAGGAAACTTAAAACTGACATCAGTGACAAGATCAAAGAAGAAGTCACGAGACAGTTGAAAGCGGGGGTAATCCGAGTGGTCCGGTACACCACATGGATAGCTAATGTAGTCCCAGTTCCAAAGAAAGACGGGAAGAACCGGGTGTGTGTGGATTAAAAAGATTTAAACAAGGCAAATCCCAAAGACAACTTCCCTTTGCCCAACATCCACATCCTTGTTAATAACTGCGCCAAGCATGAGATACAGTCCTTCGTGGATTGTTATGCAGGATATCACCAGGTGTTGATGGATGAAGAATACGTAGAGAAAACAGCCTTCACCACACCCTGGGGTACATACTGTTACCGACTTATGCCGTTTGGTCTGAAGAATACTGGGGTGACCTACATGAGGGCCATGACCGTAATTTTCCATGATATGATGCATCAAGAGATAGAGGTATATATGGACGACGTAATCATCAAGTCCAAAACCTGGGATGACTATGTCCGCGATTTGAGAAAATTCTTTGAGCGGCTGCGCAAATATGATTTGAAGTTGAACCCAGCCAAATGTGCGTTTGGAGTCCCATCCGGCAAACTTTTGGGCGTCATAGTCAGCCGGAGAGGTATCGAGTTAGATCTAACAAAAATAAAATCTATCCGGGATTTGCCTCCTCTGAAAACCAAGAAATATGTGATGAGCTTGTTGGGGAGATTAAATTACATCAGTCGGTTCATTGCTCAATTGACATCCACATGTGAGCATATATTCAAATTGTTGAAAAAAGATGCAGCAATCAAGTGGACGGATGAATGTCAAGAAGCTTTTGATAAGATCAAGGAATATCTATCAAATTCGCCAGTATTGGTCCCACCAGAGCCAAGGACGCCTCTTTTCTTATACCTAACGGTCTTCGAAAATTCTTTCGATTGTGTCCTCGGACAACATGATGTAACCGGGAAGAAAGAACAGGCGATCTACTACCTGAGCAAGAAGTTCACCAGGTATGAAGCTAAGTATACTCTGTTGGAGAGAACCTGTTGCGCCTTAACTTGGGTCGCTCAGAAGCTGAGACATTATCTGCAAGCCTACACCACCTACCTCATGACCAGGTTGGATCCTTTGAAATGCATATTCCAGAAACCAATGCCCACGGGAAGATTAGCAAAATGGCAGATCTTGCTCACTGAATTTGAAATAGTCTATGTCACTCGCACGGTAATAAAAGCACAGGCATTGGCAGATCATTTGGCAGAAAACCCGATTGATGAAGAATACCAACCTTTGAACACTTACTTCCTGGATGAAGAGATAAACTCAGTCGAGGCAATATCCGAGGATACTACTTCCTGGAAGATGTTCTTTGATGGAGCGTTAAACGCAAAAGGTGTTGGAATTGGGGCGATCTTGATCTCGCCCACTGAACAGCATTATCCGGCCACATACAAGCTTCAATTTTTCTGCACAAACAACACTGCTGAGTATGAAGCCCGCATTATGGGTATGAACATGGCGATCGACCAAGATATTGAAGAGTTGTTGATTATGGGGGACTCAGATCTTATTATTCGACAAACCCAAGGAGAATGGGAAACCCGAGATGTCAAACTTATTCCCTATTGAAAACATGTAGAAGATCTTAGCAAGCGGTTCAAGTCAATAGAGTTTAGGTACATCCCTCGTTGTCACGATGAACTAGCTGACGCACTCGCCACTCTGGCCTCGATGTTGCCCTACCCAGGCAATGCCCACATTGATCCCTTGGAAATCCAAATCAGGGAAAGGCATGGGTATTGTAATACGGTTGAGGTAGAACCAAACACCCAACCATGGTACCATGATATCAAAAGGTTTCTAAACGCAAGAATACCCTGAGCAAGCAACTGGAGACCAAAAGAGAACCATTAGACGACACGCAAGTAGTTTCTTCTTAATTGGTGAAGTCTTGTACAAAAGGACCCCGAATCTCAACTTGTTAAGATGTGTTGACGCTGAAGAGGCCGGAAGGATCATACATGAAGTACATGCATAAGTGTGCGGACCCAACATGAATGGGTCTGTTTTAGCAAAGAAAATCCTTCGAGCAGGCTATTACTGGATAACCATGAAAAAAGATTATTTCAGCTTTGTCCAAAAGTGCCATCAGCGTCAGGTGCACGGTGATTTGATTCATGCACCTCCCACAGAACTACATCCTATGTCAGCACCTTGGCCATTGTCACATGGGGCATGGATGTCATAGGGCCAATCAAGCCAAAAGCCTCAAATGGGCACAGATTCATACTGGTTGCTATTGACTACTTCACAAAGTGGGTTGAAGCCATCACTCTCAAATCAATCACTAAGAAAGATGTGGTGGATTTTGTGCACTCCAATCTTATTTGCCGTTTTGGCATCCCTGCAACTATTATCACAGATAATGCTACAAATTTGAATAGTCATTTGATGGGATAGATATGCGAACAATTCAAAATAACGCATAGGAACTCTACTCTCAAAATAACAAGAACATCAAGAAGATTTTGAGAAAGCTGATCCAAAGCTCCAGGCAATGGCATGAAAAGTTGCCTTTTGCATTACTGGGATATCACACCATGGTACCCACATCGGTAGGAGCAACCCCATACCTTTTGGTCTATAGAACTGAGGCTGTAATACCCACAGAGGTGGAAATCCCTTTCTCTTCGGATCATCGTTGAAGCTGAGATTGAGGACAGTGAGTGGTTCAAGACTCGTCTGGAATAGCTAACCTTAATTGATGAAAAGCGAATGGTTGTGGTCTTCCACGGGCAGTTGTACCAACAAAGAATGGCCCGTGCTTATAACAAGAAAGTACGGCCCAAGAATTTTGAAGTGGGACAACTTGTGTCAAGGCGCATTTTTCCTCATCACCAAGAAGCAAAAGAAAAATTCGCTCCTAATTGGAAGGGTCCATACATCATTAGAAAGATATTGCCGAGAGAAGCGTTGTATCTAGGTGATATCGAAGGAAATGAACCCAAAGCAGCTGTGAATGCAGACGCAGTAAAAAGATACTATGTTTAGGCTTTCTGCAGCAATGACTTTGTTCAATTGGGATGACGAAGGCTTTCATTCTTTCTATCCAAACACCATCAATCTTTCGTAAACCCTTTAAGCCGGTTACTCTTCCTTGATTACCCTCTTTGGAACCCGAAAGTACTATTGAAAAAAAAAGGGGAAAATGAAAAAAATGATTGAAAAAAGAAATTAATGATGAAAAAAAAAGAAAAAAGAAAATAAAACAAAACAGAAAAAAATAACAACAAAAACAAAACTTCCTGAACTACGTCTGACTTGATTCCGAAAGGATACGTAGGCAGCGTCTCTCTAGGGTTCAGTCAGACCATAACAAAAATCTTAATTCCCCTAAAAAGAGAAACTAGGG
Source organism: Nicotiana glauca (assembly GCA_026770625.1). Classification (NCBI taxonomy): domain Eukaryota; kingdom Viridiplantae; phylum Streptophyta; class Magnoliopsida; order Solanales; family Solanaceae; genus Nicotiana; species Nicotiana glauca. The sequence continues at coordinate 30,183 of MU781924.1, forward strand.
CAGATGATATAATTGATCGGTGATGAGCCCACCAGAATGGTTCCAAAGTTGTAATTCCATCCAGATTGTTTTTACCCAAACCTAGTCCAAGTCCTTCTGATCAATTGGCAAAGGTGTTGGAATCAGAAAACACCATTGTTGGAATTTGATGCAATAAAACTGAGAGAAATAAAATGAGAGAGTCTTATCGGTGAAAACCTATTGGCACCGTAAGGTGACGGTGAGTAGGGAAATTGAAAATGAGAGAGTCCGTGTAGTGAAAACTTGTAAAGAGCACTATCGGGCGACGGTGAGAAGAGAAATGAGAGAGGTCGATTGGCGAAAGCCCACGAAGGGCGTTGTCGGTCGAAAAGAAGACATCTCCCATCACTGAAAAAGTCCTGGCAAGATTCCCTATTTTTGAAACACGGGTCAATGAGTTTATGAGAAGTTGGGAAAGTTTGTACGGGTCGGGCATTCAGTCCAAGAAGCATGTCATGTCTATTTGACGCATGCATGCACCCCAGATAAGTCCTTTTTTCTCCCTGAAAGGGACGCTTCTCTTTAAATTCATTTTTCTTGCCTTTTGCTTGCTTTTTCCTTGAATCCCTTTCGGTTTAACTCTGTTCCCGAAACTAATACAAAGAAAAGGTGGCAGAACTGGCTTTACAGGGCTCTCCCTAACAAAAGCTAAAGAAAAGTACCCAGCCTTAGCGGGTGCATCAAGCCGATCCCGACTGGCCATGATGGGTGATGCTCTGAAATCAAAGTTATTGAAAGAAGAAAAGAAAGTTAAGGACAAGGTCTTAAAGGCAGAATAAAGTGAAAGGGTCGAAGCCCCACGCAGGCGAGTCGTCATGAAATCCCAAAAGTTGAGCCTTTCGGTTTGAGAGAGATTCATCTTCAAAACCAGCAAGCAACAGAGGTTCTCAACAGGAACTGGGCCGAGATCAAGTAATTGAGACAATCAAGGCCACAAAACCAGCCACCGTTTCAGACTAACAATTGTTCTTTGTTTGAAAAGTTGAAACATGTGCAATCCAAGCAACCGTGCAAAAAACAGGTGCAACCAAAAAGGAAAAGAAATGCGCAAGCGCTAAAACAACTTTGCAGCAGGGAACCAACCAAAAAAGGAAGTTTCCCCCAAGTCCTTTCTTGCATTTTCTACTTAAACAAGGGGTCCAAAATCATGGTAGCATAGGGCCCCATTCCCTAGATATCCCGGTATAACCCATGGATCTCCCTGGCATAACCCAAGGAGCTTTTTTCTTTCAATCTCGGCACAACCCGTGGATCTCCCTGGCATAACCCAAGGAGCCCTTTTTTCTTTCTTATCCCAGCGTAACCCGCGGATCTCCCTAGCATAACCCAAGGAGCCTTTTTTCTTTCTTATCCCGGCATAACCCGCGGATCTCCCTGGCATAACCCAAGGAGCCTTCTTTCTTTCTTATCCCGGCATAACCCGCGAATCTCCCTGACATAACCCAATGAGCCTTTTTTTTCTTTCAATCCTGGCATAACCCGCGGATCTCCCTGGCATAACCCAAGGAGCCTTTTTTCTTTCTTATCCCGGCATAACCCGCGGATCTCGCTGGAATAACCCAAGGAGCCTTCTTTATTTCTTATCCCGGCATAACCAAGGAGCCTTTTTTTTCTTTCAATCCCGACATAACCCGCGGATCTCCCTGGCATAACCCAAGGAGCCCTTTTTCTTTCTTATCCCGGCATAACCCGCGGATCTCCCTGGCATAACCCAAGGAGCCTTTTTTTTTCTTTCTTATCCCGGCATAACCCAAGGAGCCTTTTTCCTTTTCTCCCTGCATAATCCGTGGACCTCTCTGGCATAGCCCAAGGAGCCTTTTTCCTTTTATCCCGGCATAACCCGCGGATCTCCCTAGCATAACCCAAGGAGCCCTTTTTTTTTCTTTCTTATCCCGGCATAACCCGCGGATCTCCCTGGCATAATCCAAGGAGCCTTTTTTCTTTTTTATCCCGGCATAACCCGCGGATCTCCCTGGTATAACCCAAGGACCTTTTTTCTTTTATCCCGCCATAACCTGTGGACCACCCCGGCATAACCCAAGGACTTTTTTTTTCTTTTATCCCGGCATAACCCGTGGATCTCCCCGGCATAACCCGAGGACCTTTTTTTTTCGGCATAACCCGGTCATTTTTTCAGCATAACTTGGCAATCTTCCCAATTTAGGGCAGCACTCCTTATTTCCAGGGATACACAATCCTGACTTTTGTTGCTTTCAATAAAGAAATAGCTTAGATTTGTGTTGCAAATAACTTACGATATTTTCCTAGTGAAAATTGGGGTAGAAAAATTTCATTCGTTTGTTTGTTTGTTTTTGGTGTCTGAGCAGGTTTGATCTCGAGGCACAGGATTCGAGATGACCAAAAGAATGAGTCTCAATCCAAAATAAAGAAAAGAAGAAAAAGAACAAAAAAGAAGTGTATTCAAAATGCTGAAGCGGAGAAAGATGTGGACTGCTCAAGATATGATTGAAGTCACAAGCTTCGCATGTCCCGCCTTGATCCAAAGCTGAAGAAAGAACCAGTACCTACAAATGACGAGCATCAAGATTCAGATCGGAGTCCACAACAAGAACTACCTAAGACTCAAGATCAAGCTTCAAGAGATTTATAGATAGGAATCTTGTAACTCATAGCTGATAAGGCTTAGCTAGCTTAGCTTTTGATTTTTCTTTTGGTGTAATAAGGAGCTCAGCAAGCAGAAACATCAACAATAAGGATATGTAAGCAGAAACATCAGTGAAATCACGGGTTCCTGGTAGTCCCAGCTACCAAAACTTCCAGAACTACACTGACCTGATTCCTTTATAGCCAAGGATATGTAGGAAACCTCTGAAGCAAGGTTCGGTCAGACTCTTTTCAAAAATGTCTCCCACGGAGTTTCAAAAGGGCAAACATCCCTCATATTGCTCACTTTATCTTTGTCCGAAAACTCTTCATGTTTCTGAGCAAAGAGGGGCAGCTGTAAGTACGTGATTTTGCCCTATATGAAATACTCCTATTAAATCTCAAGAAAAATAGATTTTTGTTAATTGCTTGCCATTTTAGGAATTTTTATAGAATATTTAATTGTTTGCATTTTGTGCATGTTTAAGTTTTAGTTAAATCATGAAAAATACCAAAAATATCATGCATGGAATTTAGGCTTTATATTTAAATTTTTAGAATTAACCAATAATTATTTGTTTTATTAAAAATTGAAAATCACCAAAAAGCGCTTTATTTTTATACCTTTTCCTTTTATTATTTTTTTCTCTTTTAATTTAGGATTAAGTAGCATTTATAATTTTTATAATTAGTTTAATTTCACATTTTTAAATAATCTAGGATTTTAATTTTAGGATTTTTAATTAAAGAAGAAGAAAAAGAAAAAACAAAGGAAAAGGAATGAAAGAGAGGTTTTAATATGAATTGGGCTAATTCTTATATCCAAATCAAACCCAAATCCCAGCCTAAAAAACTACCCAAACCCGTCCAAACCGCCCAGGCCCTAAAAACTGACCCGACCCGCCTGACCCAACTTTCCCCTTTTTAATTAAAAACCTAGCTAAACCTAAGAGAAGGAGATCAGGGCTGCTCTCAACGAAGAACAAATAGCCACAATGCAAATGAACCCCTTCCTCATCTCACTCATCTCCCACTTTGTCCCTATCTCATCTCAAACACACATACACAAAAGCCTTCAAGCAACAAACGAAAAATTGGAAGTTTAGAAAGGTTTTGAGAGTTGATAATGACAAATGAGGTTTCAAAATTCGAAGAAATTAGGGAAAGCAAGGAGTTTAAAAATTTTCTGTTGATTTCCGCGAATTTTGATTTCAATTTCAGAAATTGAAGCTACGATTGTTGATTCTGTTTTGCTGAGCTCCATCTTTCATCTCGCCTTTATTCGGTTATTCGGTTTTGTCTCCATTTGCTGGTCAAAGGTATTTATCTTGACCTTGAAATGTAATTTGTTGTTTGGACATCCCTATACTATAATCTAATAAAATTTGTTTGTGCATATATTGTCAGATGTTTTTTCCAGTCACTGTACATCTCACGATGAATAGGTTTGGTATATTGAACACTTAGGCCTAAATATTCATGAAAAATTGGGTATGAAATCAGGTTCTGCTGCTTATGTGTGGGGCTTATTAACTGGATTTGATATTAACTTAAAAATGATATCGTATGTGGAGTAGGAAGTGACTCGCAATCAGATCTATTAATTAATAATTAGAGCATCATAATCTTTAATATGGAGCTTTGAAATCCGATCAGTACTTGGCTTGATTCAGAGGCTTCACATGTGTAAAGTGGCTATCTATGTAATATTTGCTTCCAGTTGGATATTGTTCTAGATTAGAGTTATAAAGTTCTTTCATAGTATGTATTAATTTTGAACTCATAAATGTAAATGGGCTAAACTTGCAATTCTTTGTTTGGGTTGAGCGGATTGCAACTATTGAGTAATTTTATGAATGATATAGGCTCAAATGCATAACATCAAATAGGAATTCTCTTGGACTTATTAAATAATCATTTAAACCCACTAATTAGATTGGAGGTGAGCCATATTAGACAACACCAATAGCTTGTGGCCCTCCGGGTATTAATTAGAGTTCTTCTTTTAAATTCGGAATTGGGGTGCGCCATGCCAAACAAAAAATGACAAATGCGTGGCCCTCATTTAATTATTTCTTTTAAAAATTCTTAGAATTCAAGGCATGCCATTTTAGCGAATCTACCATGGCCCTCGCAAAGTTAACAATGCGTAGTTACTTTAGGTACATTATTTTAATAATATTACTTTCCTAAACTCGGGTGTGCATTTTATGTGACCCAAATCTAAATCTTAATAACGTTGAATAAAATATGTTTCGGATTGAGGGTGAATTTCATGTGGCGCGGTCCAAAGACATGTTTTAAACGACGTTAAATCTTCTTTAAAATAATCAAAAGCGGTTAATAAGTTTAAAATGGCACCATAGGTTTGAATATGTTTTAAAATCAGATAATAGGCCAATTGTAATAGTTTAAGCGACCGTGCTAGAACCACGGAATCTGGGGTGCCTAACACCTTCCCTCCGGGTTAACAGAATTCCTTATTCAGAATTTTTGGTTCGCAGACTTCATATGGAAAGTCAAAATTTTCCTCGATTTGGGATTGAAAACAAAATGGTGACTTAGGACACCAAATAAACTATCCCAAGTGGCGACTCTAAAATCAAATAAATAATCTCATTTCGAATAATGTCACTTAAAGTGGAAAAATTACCTTATATACTATTCTTCGGGGTGGTGTGTAAAAAGGAGGTGTGACAGTTCCAGCTCGCGTGGGAGGTTGTTTTAAGTAGTTTAAGTTCTTTAAAATATTCTACCAAGGTTTTCATATCAACCCTAGGTTATTTCAAGTCTTTCAAATGGATTACACCATATTTCAATATTAAAAGTTAGTTCTAGTGAAGAACAACACCTCTTTGAGGTTGTGTTGTCATTAAGGATAATTGTGGGATGTGTTTGGCTGAAATTTCAAGTTTTTGCTACTTTATAAGGTGAGTATAATAGCCTACTAATTGTGCTTAAGCTTGCTTGTATGTTGGTTAAGTTGTTAGGATGATAACCTACAAGATAATACTTGGATTAACTTAAGTCACTCTATGGTGTTGTATTGCCATTGAGGATGTTGTAAGCTAAATATAACTTGGATACCTACTTGAATCTACTGTAGGAGCGTATGTGTATTGTGTTATTTCATGTTCTAAAGGTTATCTTGATGTTGATTAAGTTAAATGGATGGACTAGACATGAACTAGTGAATAACGTTGCTCATTGAAGATAGTTGGAGTTGTCGATTGTTTCGTTTTTTATAAATATATGGTATAAGGATGGAATCATTGATGAATGACTTCATTAAAACATTAGTTATGCTTTTAGGTTAATTTAAGAAGTCTATAAGGGGTGATATGGGTTATACAGATTCTAATTGGAGCTTGCCGCTTGTCGTGAAGTAGTTGTGACTTGTTGTCGCTATATGGTGTCTTGTTATTGATATTTATATGTTGCTGGATTTCTCTTGTTATTTTTATTGGTATATGGTATTGGAGGAGGCCCTTGTTACAGGGGAGATGCTGCCCGAATTTACATAAATGAGCTACTAGTTTAAGTTGCGGACTTAGCCTTTACTCAACACTGATTTTAAATTTCCGTATGCTATGGTAGATTGAGTTTAGTTGTTTGAAGAATTTCTTGGAAGGTAATAAGGACTCAACAGAGTTAAGGTATGTTATGGCACTTCCTTCTTTTTTTTTTTGGCACGATCTAAAGTGAAATTAATATGTTGTTTCATAACAGATCTTCTCCTAGCAACTAAGGTTGTTCATATTGTTCTTTCCTTATAAAGTTATTCTAAGAAAGTATATATGATCCTTGAATGCTATTGAGGTTCATACTGAAGGTATGTATGTCCATAATGTTAATTAAAGGTGCGATGACCTTGCGTCACTCTTAGAGGTTTAGAACATAATTCTATGAGTCGAGCATGCATTATATATATGTATCTATTTAACTCTACCGAGTCACACTATAGTCGGCCGGGTATGGAACCTATTGTGCAACCACTGGTCAGTTGGGTTTTACCGATCTTCATGTAGTCGGTTAAGATTCTACTGAGCCTTATGATGGCTAGGTATGTTTTTACTGAGTCCTCTTCGAGGTCGGGTACGATATAATGATGATGATGCCCATAGAGGCATATGTTTTAAAAGTATATGTATATATGTATCATGCATTTCATGTCAATCGCCCTCAGACGCACACATATGTTACAGGTTGTATCTTTTCTATCTCTCTTTACATTATTGTTCCTATTTATGCTTTCCTGTCTTACATAATTGGTACTTTATTTGTACCAACATCTCATTTGCCTGGGGACACTGTGTTTCATGCTCGCAGGTCCTGAAACACAGGTTGACAGTCCTTCTAGTCAACTCAGTAGAAAGGTGTTGGCGTACTCCACTTGCTGCGGAGTTTCCTATTTGATCAGTATACTTTGGACATGTATAGATTGGTATGGCGGGGCCCTGTCTCGGCCTTTATGACGTTTATGTACTCTTAGAGGCTTGTAGATATATGTCATGTATATGGATGGTTGTATGACATTGTCGACCTATATTTTGAGTGTACAAATGATCATTTCGGACTTATAGGACTTTATGTCACATGTATAAGCTTGTATACCATGTTGGGCCATCCTATGTCGAGTATTCTATTATGTTTAGTTCTGGTTATCTCATGACGGCCTTTCCAGCTCATTTTCCCATGATAGTATGATAAGAAGGATACGTTACGTTTGTACTCGGTTGAGTGAGACATTTGGTGCCCGTCGCGGCCCTTCGGTTTGGATCGTGATAACTAAGCACTAAAAAAAGATAAATTAAGTTATGCATTTTATTATAAACCAATATAAAACTAAAAAATAGATATCCAACACTATTGTCATTTCTAGTGTTGGATTGAATTTCGTTTGTTAATATTAATATTGATTTGAATTTTGTTTGAGTTATTACATTTATGGGCTATAAAATTTATTTACCATTGAAGAAAGTTAAGCCCAAACTTGAAATAATATATTAAAAGATAGAACTGTAAAAAAGTCTAAAAAATATTGTTAAATTACATTACAATAAATATTTATATGTATAAAATATTTTTAAAAATTATATAAATGTATTATCGGGTTGGAGGGATTTTTTTTTGCAATACCAAATCAAACCAAACCAAACTATAATCGATTTTTTTTTTCGATTTAATTCGAATTATCAATTTGATGCGATTTATCGATTTTATCTGTTCGGCCGTAGTTGCTACTTATAAATTGCTTTTGAACTCTTATGACCTCTATAATAAAATAGTCCTCTTATTGAGTGGTGTAATTGCCAATAGGAGCACGGGTGGCCAAAGCTCAAAGATTATCTTCCCTTTGAGCTTCAACTCTTTCAATCTGCAAAGGTGTTGAAATGCTACAAAAACAAAATTCAGGGACTAAACTGTAAAGTCTTCATAATTTCGTTTGAAATAAATACAAATTCGAAATTGCCTAAATGAACCGCCTATAAAATCTGGACAAAAAGCGCGCTCAAATTCATTCAACACATTTCCCACACACACAATCACTCACACACACTCTCTCTGCAAACAGAAAATGGAACCTTCTAGAGACGCTGCTGCCGGCGACGATCAACTTGCTCGAACTTCTGAAATCGAATCTCAGCTTTCCTCTGTCGTTTACGGTACTCTCCATATCCATTTTAATAGAGTATCGATATCTAAATCACATTTCTCCGTCAATTTGATGTCAACGGAGCAATTTTCTCTTAATCACACTTGGAGTAGCCATAGTATGTGTTTTACCTGGAAGATTTGCAATCGATTGAAATTTTAGCTGGAACGTGTATATCTAAAGCATCAAATTGCTAGTTATTGTTACTACTTCCAGTAGAAATCCTTTTTCGCTTATGCATAAGCCTTCATTTGTTATATTTCTGCTTTAGTGTAGTACCTTTTTTTTTCTGAAATTTGCTTTTGATTATAAGCAACGTGTTGTTTTTGTAAATTTTTTTAAAATTGTTTTCTTCAGGTTATTTCTTGCCTATGTTATGTTATTTCTCTGTTTTTACTAGCTATTGATCAAATTTTTCTTGAAGTTTTCTATGTTCTTCTAATTTTAGTTTTTTTCTGATAGATCAATTGTTTGAAACAATTTGGAACTTACAAGGTAAAATTGATATATCAAAAATCAGTATCGTAGTACCTGTCTAAACAATAAGGCAGCTGTCTCAATTGACCATTGAAACATTCATGAATTTTCCACGCCATGAGGAGATATGTGATTTAGCCAAGTGCAAATTAATGCTAAGGAATTAGATTGGAATTGAGACTTGAAATGAATAATGAACTGACCTAAACTAAGCTGTTTCATGGTCGTTCAATGATAACCGGTATGCTGCTTTAAGCATAATTTTTATATGATTTCATCTGTTCATCTGATTTTGGAAGTGCATGCCATTGTAAGTTAGAATTTCTCTCAATCCTACTGAGGACAAAAATTAAACGTGTCAGGCGGTCTGAAATGGAAGATATTAATCTAGTATTTAAATTTTTGTTCTTGAAGATCCTACACTGTAGAATGGGAATGAATTAGCACTTGAATATATTGGAGTATATGTCCAGGCTATACATACTTAACGAAAAATGAATAAGGTGCAAATATTGCGATAGCCATATTTCCATTTCCATTCCAATAAAAAATGGGAACTGGTTGGGGAAGATTGAGAAAGCATGCAGCGATGAGTTGCATGGCTAGATACTGCTGAAGTTTATATTTTAAATATGTAATTTCATGTCTTAGTTTAGCTGACTTATGACGAGCAGGAATGTGCTATTCAATCCTGCGTCAGACATAAGCACACAGAGGTTTTCCTTACCCATTAACTAAGTAATTGAGGAAACCGGTAATTGAAATCTGTAACTTCCTACTGGAAAACTTGTGAATGCTCCAAAATGACATGTTAATGGAAATAATGGAACCTCAAGCTAAAACAAGTAGGCTTTGCTGAATCCCGATAGTTATTGGACTCATTGGAAGAGAACTGATTGGAAGAGAACTGATTACTTTTTTGTTACCAGCAGGTTCTCAATGTGATACTATTTGAGAAATCATTTGAAATTTTTCTCTCTTTTTCTTTAGTCATTAATGTTACTGGCCTGGTCATGTTGAAATGGAGCCTCTATTTTCAGTTAGTGGAATGTTTATAATGTGTTGATATATGCTGCCATCAAATGTTGTAAGGAAATCTTAATATACCTTGTGGAATTGCACGTTATGAGGAACTTATTTGTTCCACATAATGGATATGCAGATCTCTCACAACAAGTGCAAGTTGCAATGGAGAACATGCTGAAGATGATAAGGTAAGCTGATTAGCGCTGAGACTCAAGGAAGTATATTGTTTATCCACATAGCGGCATGAAGATATGGGCAAACATTTGCATTAGCTATGAAAACTTGGACTTATACTGTCAATTTTTGCCTATTCTGTCCATTGTCATATGTTTTTGGCAAAATCTCAAGATTACTATTTTTCAAATGTCAAATGCACATGTTTTCAATGTCAACCAGATTTTGTATAATTCTCCTTTGAAGCTATTGGTTTGCATATTTCACTCTTCCATCATAGTCTTTCTTGCATTTTTATTCTAACTGCTTGTTCTTTCTTGTAACTATTATTTAGAGCTATAGACTGTAACCATTCATTTCATTGCATCTACAAACATTTCTTTCTCACGTTCTCTCTGTCTATCTGCTTGTTCTGTATATACCCTTTCACATTTTCATCACCTTCTACAGTGAAATTGATCAGAGCTCTACTGAAGTTACAGAAGACATGGAGAAGTGCAAGGACTCTGCTCTTGAGAGGAGGAAAACTTTAGAGGAACAGAAGGATCATTTTCAAAGAGCTGCTTATGCTATTTTGAACATGCTGAATAACCAGGAGAGCGGCTAGAACTTGTAAGTTTATCAGTGATCCCTTGATCTCTGTTTTCCATAGCGTGATTGTGATTTCAACTCATGCGTAACATGATGTTTATCTCATTAAGATATATCCGTTTGATTTCTCATGCATTTGATTTGTCATGTCATCTGATGATCGTGACAGACGTGTTGTCTTCTTGGATGTTCTTTAACCCATTAGGCTTCTTTTCTCAAGTAATATACAGGTGATATAAAATGTAAATATCAATTTGAACAACTGGTAAAATGTAAACGTAGATGCACCATTCTGTTCCTTGTGGCTAGCAGCAGTTTGATATGCTTTTGACTTGTGATTGCTGTGTTTAACTCCTAAATTGTTGATACTTCATTTCCATATGTTGTGATCAAGGAATAGATAGTACAATCTGCTCAAGTATAATGGTCTTGTATTATTAGATGCCTAGTTGCATTAGCTCACATTTGAGCATCTTCAAAATATTCATCAGTTTTTATTTTATTGTGCAGGTATTTAGAACATCTCAGACATTTTGACTCCATCATTCCTCATTAAGATGTAAAAGTTGTAGAGAATCCACATGTCACCTAGCTTTGAGGTAATTCAGAAAATAAATTTGAGTCCAACCCGTTAAATAAGCATTGCTTGAATCTGATGTTAATAGTCGATGTATGATCTGTATGAACCATATGCTTTTCTGCCTGCTGAGTGTTGACTATCCTAAGTGTTGGCTTTTATGGCCTCCCAAGGCAAAGCTTTAATTCGGATTCTTTGGACATCACTGGCTTCAAAGTGATCTGCTATGTGAAACTACATGATTGCTTCTGAGTTGCAGTTCTGTTATATGTGATAGAATACACCACACGAACATCATTGCAAGCCATACAGTACACCACACACAAAGGTTGTATAAGTTGTTTCAGCAATATTGGCAAGTATCTCTCAAATGTTTAGACCAAAACCCAAACATATATTGCTTCTCCCAAAGTACCTCTAAAGCTCGTTTGGAAAGTCTCTTCAAAATAAGCAAATTCTAAAAGCATGATCAAACAACCTCTAGCTTAGGTGAAGGATCACTATTTTCGGGTGAAATCTATTGCAAATTAATGATTGGAAAATTAATTTACGCACTTAAAGTTTCAAAACGTTCAATATACTCCAGATACGATTTTTCCTTCTGAATGTTGTATTTATAATTTGGTCATTCAACTAGAAGATGATTTTAAAGATAAAATTCAATAAATACCACTTCAATTTTATCTTCTGTAGTTTTTTGCTTAGTCTAACACTTCATGTGCAGAATTTGCGTTCTCAAAATTATTTAAAACGAATATTCACTTCTTAACATACGTGAATTTGGTAACGTAGCGTTAAGGGCTAGCCAAAAATGTTGTAATCAAATTTATGAAACTGATTGGCCATTTTTATTGAGCTGAAGCATCCATTGTTTGTTGAAATGCTTAGACACGGGCGTGTTTGGTATGGAGGAGCATATATTTTGATTTTTTTTAATTGTCTATATCTTATTGATTTTATCTTAAAACATATTTTTTCTGGAAAAACAAGTTTCTTAAAAGTAAAAAAGTTATTTCTCTTATGGGGAAACAAGTTTAACAAGTGACAACCAACAGGTGGCATTCTTTTTTCTGAATTCATCTGTTGCATGTTTACGTCACATGTGCTTATCCCTTATTCATTTTTTATATAAGACAACAGAATACGAATTTGGCTCTGACAGAGCCTTGACTGCTCAGTTACACTTTTGACCAACCAAAAGTTAAAAAAAAGAAAAACGAGAAAAGAATCTGTTATATGCCAGGTTTTTGCTAGTTTATGAAGAAGAATTACCTGGCGGATTCTGATAAGTGGGAATCTCTCCTCATATAATTGTCGAACTTTTTCGCTTTCTTTGGAGTTAGTTATTGTCTTAAATTATACAATGATGCTTCGAGAAATTTTCTCGATACTCCTTTAATGTCTATATAACATTTCAAACAAAGAATTTATATTTGCTTATTTTCACTTTAAGAAATAAGAACTTTGTATACGGTTGAAATCGGGCTCGCCTACCTCACGAAAGATCGAAATTGAAATGAGATGAGTTGGTGATCGATCCTGGATCAAGGTACGAAGTTAGAATATACTATCGATCCCGGATCATCGAGCCCGTAACTCTAGAACCAACCTCGTTCTCGATCAAGCTCGATGAAATACTATCGGAACAGATAATGAAGGCTGTTGGTTAGATATCATGGCGGAAATCTCGGCACGTATCCGTGAGAGACCCACTGATTAGCTAATCATGAGATTTCTTACCTTTTGTAAAATTATAAATAACGTAGGAATCCCCTACTATATAAAAGAGGTTTGATCATTTGTAATACTCCTCTTCCATGATGATCTGATTGTCGCCTGAGTAGGCGTCTAAGAAGCTTAGCAGTTCATGCCCAGCCGTTGCGTCAATGAGCTGGTCGATATGAGGTAATGGGAACGAATCTTTGGGGCTTGCTTTATTTAAATCTTTAAAATCTATACACGCCTCTTCCCGTTTTTTTTTTTTTACCATGACCACATTGGCGACCCATTGGGGGTATTTGGACTCCCTGATGGAGCCATTTTCCAGTAATTTTTTGACCTCCTCGCACACTGCATCATTTTTTAAGGAATTGAACTTCCGATTGACCTGCCTCACCGGGAGATGGAATGGGTCGACGTTCAATTTGTGTGTAGCGATCTACTTCGGGATACCTGGTATATCTGCATGGCAAAAAGCAAACAAGTCTGCGTTAGCATTTAAGAATTGATGGAATTTACCTGGTTCTTGAAGCTTGCAATCGATGTAGGCTTTCTTGCTGTGGTCGTTGTCATTAAGTTGGATGGGGTCGAGTCAACAAATTAAAGCCAAAAATTTCAATAACCACATAAAGTACTGTAGGAGTGGTAAACGGGCAGGTCGGGTCGGATATGGTTGGGGTCGAAAACGAGTAATAAAAAATAAATAAATTATCCGATCCGACTCATACTTAATACGGATAAAAAATGGGTTAACCGGCGGATAATATGGTTACCCATATTATCCGCGACTTCTTGTATATGATTACTTTTGGGAGAATTCTTAATCTCCTTAACTTGAGGAGCTCCCAATTTGAGGCTTTACAAATGTAAAAGTTAGACTCATTGGTTACCCATTGGTTATCCATTTTCTAAATGGATAATATGGTTCTTATCCATATTTGAGCCGTTTTAAAAAGTTCATTATCCAACCCATTTTTTAGTGAATAATATGAGGGGGAGGGAGGAGGGGAGAGGGGAGGAGTTAACTGTTTTCTTTTAACCATTTTGCCACCCCTAAAGTGTAATTGTTTTCTTTCAACCATTTTGCCGCCCCTAAAGTACCGTATAAATTTAAAAAAACAAGTGACAATGTTATTATTTGTAGAATAGGGATAGGAGTAATACGTGCATGAACAAATTGAAACAATTATTCATCTTAAAATAAATGAACACTGACTTACTACCAGACATAGCTTTAGGCAAGCAAATCGAGTGTCTCATGTTTTGGCAAAAGAAGCTTCCAAGGTGTCCAATCTAAACCAAATTTTAGTGCTTGCAGCTCCACCCTATTTTGTGGAAATCCAGTTCCTAGAAGACAAAGGTGGAACATACTTTGTTAGATTAATTTCGGATAATGTATGTACTAAGCTAGCTGAATTTAGAAACCAAAATACCCTAAGTGGCATCACTACAGAATGTAATGTGGATACAATTTATTAGTATTAATAATATCAGTATTTCAATTTCTCAACAAAAAAAAAAAGAAGACAAATGCCGTTTCGAGAAGCTTAAATAATAAATTATTAATATTTTAATTGTTGTAGGGTAGGTTGGGTATCTCGAAATTGTTCGATATGAATACATCTCAAGGCCCAAGGTTCAAGTCTAATTAATGAACTTAACATATAAATATATTTTATATGTATAAATATATTCAGTCTGCATGCTGATCTCTACAGCCCATTTGGCCAGCCGGCCTGAGAGCTCGGATTTATGCATAACATGCTTTAGTGGGTATGAGGTCAAGACACAAACGGGGTGACACTGAAAGTACAGTTTCAACTTCTTAGATGCGCTCATTAAGGCGAGTGCTAATTTTTCTACGGGATACCTTGTTTCAGTATCACCTAGGGATCTACTAACAAACCATATTTATCGTCATCTTGAACTGCAAATAAGGCAATGTTTAAAGTAATTCCTTACATAAGGATTCAGAAAATACCGGATCGCCACCTACACAAGCAAATTGTTGATGAAACTCCAAAATGGCATTTTCTTTTGACCCAATTTTTTTTCTCTCCTTATCACTNACCAAATTTTAGTGCTTGCAGCTCCACCCTATTTTGTGGAAATCCAGTTCCTAGAAGACAAAGGTGGAACATACTTTGTTAGATTAATTTCGGATAATGTATGTACTAAGCTAGCTGAATTTAGAAACCAAAATACCCTAAGTGGCATCACTACAGAATGTAATGTGGATACAATTTATTAGTATTAATAATATCAGTATTTCAATTTCTCAACAAAAAAAAAAAGAAGACAAATGCCGTTTCGAGAAGCTTAAATAATAAATTATTAATATTTTAATTGTTGTAGGGTAGGTTGGGTATCTCGAAATTGTTCGATATGAATACATCTCAAGGCCCAAGGTTCAAGTCTAATTAATGAACTTAACATATAAATATATTTTATATGTATAAATATATTCAGTCTGCATGCTGATCTCTACAGCCCATTTGGCCAGCCGGCCTGAGAGCTCGGATTTATGCATAACATGCTTTAGTGGGTATGAGGTCAAGACACAAACGGGGTGACACTGAAAGTACAGTTTCAACTTCTTAGATGCGCTCATTAAGGCGAGTGCTAATTTTTCTACGGGATACCTTGTTTCAGTATCACCTAGGGATCTACTAACAAACCATATTTATCGTCATCTTGAACTGCAAATAAGGCAATGTTTAAAGTAATTCCTTACATAAGGATTCAGAAAATACCGGATCGCCACCTACACAAGCAAATTGTTGATGAAACTCCAAAATGGCATTTTCTTTTGACCCAATATTTTTTCTCTCCTTATCACTTAGAAAAGAAAAAAAAAATTGTAATACACATCAAAAGGCAATACACTGTTATTTCTAATTCTTATTATCTTGTGATTTTGTTCTGATATCGATTGAGGCGCTTTTTTGCTCGAGGGTGATCAAATTTCAAGGCTAAGATTGTTCAATTTGGGTGGTTTGTCTTTATTTTCTTACCATTAATTTCAGTATTAATATGTGATCATATTTAAATTGAAGGAAAAAGAAACCCACATAGGCACTATGTAGGAAAATAAAGGTGGGCATGGGGATTTAATGGACGAAGAGCAAATATGATCCTAAAGTATAATTGTAAGGATAAATATGTTAAAAAAAAGTATAACGAAGGATAAATGTAATCATTTTTCAAGAGTACAGGGACAAATATGATTCTAAAATATAACGATAAGGATAAATATATCAAAAAAGTATAACGAAGGACAAATATAACCCTTTTTGAAGAGTATAGGGACAAATATGACACTTTTCCGGAAAAAAAATCTCAATGAATGGTTGAAGCCTCGTAATAACTACCGGCAAATTAGAAGAAAAAATTAAAAGTCAAAAAATGAAAAAAGCTAAAGGAGAGGAAAAAATAAACCAAGTGCACAAATAACTATTTTTAAGGATGTTACTTAGAGATTTGTTTACCGAGAAAATGGTAACAACAATTAAATTTGTAGATGGGATTCTAAAACTACGTGATCTATTCTCAAACTAGTTGTTAGGGAAGTTGATACTAAAGCGTGAGATAAAATGATAAAAAGTGAGTTGAGCAGGGCAATGATCGAACCAGTAGGGGATGTTACCCAAGCGTAAAATCAGCCAGTAGATACCTCGGGGACGAGATTCGAGCCTATCTCGAGCTATCGAAGGCAGTTAGGAAGGGATAACAAGTAAAACATATAGCTAAATAAGGCTCTATATTATCAATATTGAGCAAAATACTGAAGAACAAACGAGGAAATAATAAAATGCTAAGGCGGCCTCGAGGTCGATGAAGATAGACAATTTATAAAATGCGAGCTAAGACGAGGCAGTAAGCAAATCGAAGGAGCATGTTGCCCGAGCGTGGAGCAGATCGATGGGGGCCTCCGGGCCAAGGCTTGAGCCAGGATCGTGCTATCGGGGACAATCAGGGACAATCGGGGACAATCGGGGAAGGGATAACAAGTAAAGATACGATTAAGTAAGGCTCCTTATAGCCATTGCATAGCTGGACGGGCGTAGAACAAGTAAGAAAATAATGAATGCAAGGTAGCCTCGGGCCAATGAGAATAAATGGCTTAGAAGAAAAGGGAGAGAGAGAGACAGAGAGAGATATTATTGCACTTATGGAGAAAAATGGAGAAAAAACCCAACCCTCTGGAAGGAGGGGCGAGTCCCCTTTATATAGGAGGGGAGTCTCGGTTACAAATATATGGAGAATAAATGCAAAGTACGGTGATGTGATGGATTGACATGATGTCATAGCATATGCTCTAGATAGGCCGGATCTGTCAGATATAGCCGTGTGCCTAGAGGGCTTCTTCCTCTGTCCTGGCCTCATCCTTTGTTTCCTCTAAATCGGGCTTCGACGAGCCCCGATGTTGAGAGTTCGGCCGCGATCTCCTGCTCTCGAGAACTCGGGATATGCTTTCGAAATGTCTAGACAATGAGAAATCGAGCCTTCCGATTTTATCGTTAGTTTTCGCATTTCCCATATCGAAGAAATGGGAAATGATTCTGATACTTGACTTCTCGAGCTTCTTTTGGCGACGTCATACTGATGATGTGACCTCTGGCTCGTGCTTTTCGACCTCATTCATTACATTCTTTGGTTCTTGCTCCCCAAGGTATAGGTTCCGCAGCTGGTTCGATTTTCGTAAATGCATTAACTGCGCCCGTCAGTCAATCTTCCAAAGCATGGATGACCGTGCCGTAATCTCCTATAAATGGGGGGTGCTTTGGGCTTGTTTTTCACCATCTTATAGTTTCCGCTGGCTTGCTTGCCTTTTCTTTTCTTATCTCCTTATTTCCCCCTTTGAACATCATGGCTATGGTTTATGATCTTAAAGTCGTTTGGAGGAGCTTTATCGAGCCGTCTTGTGGCCTTCTACCCGGGCTTCTTTTTGCAGGATGCAAATGTACCATTCTGCTATCATCGTTGTTGTCGATATGTCGGCCTTTGCCGCTACTGCTAGGTCGAGGCGATGATAAATGAAGAGTTGATTCCTCCCTCATGTAGGCTATTGTTCGGATTATGCACCGCTGCTCAAAAGAGGGATCGAAATATACACCACTGCTCACCTTCATATCCCGACTCGACGTGGCGCTCTGCTTCGAGATGGGGGCTTGCACGGCTAGAAGTTCCAAGAAATGGATTCAAAGTAGCCGTGCAAGCGGGACCGAGGACTGTTCAGTCCGCTGTCTCTCCGAGGCTTCTTTGGCCAAAAAAGGTCCTCGGGCTTCGGAGAGCTATGGCATTTTTTCATCCCCTCATGCCACTTGCTCCGTCCCTTTTGGGGATATCAGTGTGGAAGGTTGGGATGAACTCTCGAGGAGACGCGCTTGTAGGGGCCTGTTGTGGACTTTCGGAGGCGGATCAGTCTCCGGGTCTTCACCTTACGTGTGCATCCCTTCACTTTCTCCTTTAGGCGTAGAAATCATCCCTAGGCCTTCGTAACTGTATGTAACAACCCCTCGAGAGCTGCTTGTACACAAACTTTTATGAATAAGAAATGAACTTTGTCGATCTCTGCTTTCGAATTTGCTTTGTTTTTGTATGCCTTAATGCCCTTCGAGGCTCTTCGAATGTTTCTTTTTGTATTGCTAATCGCTGATATTTATCTTGGACGTAAGTGTTTGCCCTGATTTCTTGTCGATCGGCATGGGTTCTTTTCGGTCCCATCGTCATATTTCAGGACAACTTTGGGTCGATCTGATGGATCGGGGCTATAGGAGTCCCCCGAGTTATTCGGAGATCATGCATTAAGTTTTGGGGTCTCCAGGGGTGTTGCCTCGGATGAAGGCCATCTTTGGGTACCCGGGGGTCCCTATTGATCTTGATGCAGATAGCCCTTCTAGAATGTATAGGATTGACTTTGCTGAGGAGTTTACCTGTGTTCGGACGCTTCTTTGGGCCTTTGTGTAGCTTTCACAATCGGAGCTTCCTGTATTTGTTTTTCTTTCTTAGAGAGAGACATTTGCGGGATCAGTTGCTTGCCTTGGACTGAACACCGGTCGATGAGAGTTCATCGAGGCCCGACCTCTCTAGGCAGGGGTTTCTTGTCGTAGAGTGTTGTCCCAGGAGTGGAGATAATACGAATGGCACCTTGAGTTGTGACTCCTCGTTGGAGGATGCTTTCGGGGTCGAGTATCTATCCGTCGATCTGTATCGAGGCCGTTGGCTTCTCGAGGCTTGCCTCGAATCGTCGCTGCTTTTCGCATACATGTGGAGCGGCCTCGGCTTCTCCACAAGACTACTATTTTCAAATAACCGCCTTTCCATTCTGGTATAGGGGGCTGCATATTTCTAGGTGCGAAAGTGTTGGTGCGTACCTTTTCTTTGGCCTATTAGCTCCACCATAGCCATGGAAACTGCTTCGGGACCGATCTGGCAAGAGACCGGGGGCGTTGCCCCTGGTGCTTAGGAATAAAGGGAGTTTGCTTTGGAGACGGCGTCTTTGCTAAGGGGTGAACATCTAGAGATGGCGAGGAGATACTGTGGGTGGAGCGAAAAGGTAGTTCTGCAGGCGCTTTCCCCCGATAAGGGTATTGCGGATTCTACTGATGGATTCCTGAATGTGTATTTATATCCTTTCGCTTTTGGTCCTCCTGATAGGATTGTGCTTATGTTTTGTCTGAAGTATCGGGTTACCCTAGCACAGATTCATCCATCGTTTTGACGAAAGATGTTGATGATGAGGTTCTTCACGGAGAAGGTCGGGCTTGAATTCACGATCAATCATCTTGTCAGGTTGTATCGGCCCTTCCATCATTAGGGTCTGATAACTCTGAGGTGCCGCTCATCCATGCCATTTGTCATAGATGACGAGGAAGGCGGGAATCGAGAGTGGGCCACTTGGTTCATCCGGGTTCGGACGGCTGACATCATCCATGTGGAGTTCTTGCCATTTCCTAAAGGGTGGAATCACGCTCATAAGTGAGGAGTTTGGAACTTTTTCAGATCTCGTCTATGGCAAAAATCATCTAAGTAATAATGTTGTTTTCTCTATTGCAGCAACTTTGTCGATGTCGGGTGAAGTTCATGATCTGCCCGGCTGGGTTCGGAAGCTGGTGACCCATTCGTCCTGTGATGAACGTAGGTGGCGAGCTATGCTCTACACCGGATTGGGGGCACAACACCGAGGTATGTGCATAAGTTGTCTTTGCTCTGCCTTCGTATACCCGAGGTAACACTTTTCCCTTCCATTTATGGTGGATTCACCGCTTGTAGATATCGGGCGGTTCTTTGGGACGAGGTAATATTGCTCTGAAAAGGGGAAGGAGCCGTTGGCCTCAGGCTCGAGGGGAAATGGCAACGAGGGAGATCGAAACTTGCAATGTGAGGGAAATTTTGGCGGTGTTGGTTGGGCTCGTCTCTCTGAGGAGGGGGTGTTACTCCAATCTGCTATCCCCGAAGCGCTTAATTCCTGGCCGGTGGTTCTTTTGGGTGAGCATGCCGTGCATGAGATTGGTTCTTCTAGGGCGGTAGGGAAAAATTCAATAGGAGTGTGCTTTGACTTTGAAGAAGTCTGTCGGCTCCATTTTGAAGTGAGTTTATGCATAGTTCACATGTATCTCGTGTCTTCCTTCCTCTATTGATCCTTCTTTGCGCAGGCCTATAATAGGCTTAGGTCTGAGCTGCTCCGTCAAGGGGCCAAGCTCCAGAAAATTTGGGATGAGGGCGAGTCCCATATGCTCCTCAGCGAGGAGAAGGAAGTCGAGCTACAGCGTTGGCGATATAAAGCGCATCGAAGATCGAACTATGAGAGCTATTTGGCGGAGCAAGTAATTTTCCAGTAGTGTGTGTTTCGCTTATTTCTGGCCTTGAAGATGATTACTCTTTGCTGTATCAGCTGCGGAAAAAGTCGGAGGCTTTGGACCACCTCAAAGGCGACGTCAAACGTGTCAGGATTGCTTGCAGGGAGCTAAGGTCTCAAGCGCAGGCTCGATCTTTGGAGGAGATGAATGCTTCCGCCGAGTTCCCTGCCCTCGAGGTCCAACTCCGCTTGACTCGAGACAACACCAAAGTTCAAGCGGATATAATTGGGAAACTTGAATCGGACCATCTCGAAGGTCAGAGCCGAGATAATTGACGCCCGGGCGAAAGCGACACTGAATCGAGCCAAGGCCAATCGTGAGAAGGCGATTTGTGTAAAGGATGCCGCTGATGCCCAAGCTGAGCTGAAGCAAACCCTGGACCGAGAGCGGAGGATAGAGAAATATGTCCGTTACAAATCCTGGAGGGAGGTGTTCGAAGAAATCGGTGCAAGGGGCTTCGTTCTCTCGGAGGAATTGGCTCGAGCATGGTAGGATGAACGCAATGCTCGGTCGTTTCTCGTCGATGTCGCGGAGGGAGATTTTGGCAAGCTATAGCTTTTTAGTGCAGAGTGTAGATTTTGTTGTTTGTAGCTTGGCTCCGAATATATAGGGCATGCTTGTAGATAAAGAATACGCCTTTTCTTGCACATGATATATAAAGAGAAGTTTTAAAGTTTTATTTTTTCTATACCTTTTCCCTGTTGTTGCTTTTTATCAGGCAGGTTGGTCTTGGCGTTTGGCAAAGTCCTTCTTAGTTCGGAACTGGTCGGACGGTCCCGGGGACCCCTGAGTGTGATTCTTGATGTGAGCAGGTGTTGGGCCTCCATGCTCGGCCTAGCTGTTTAGGCTTAGTTTTCGAGTTGGGCTTCGACTCGAGCCTTCATGCCTTTGCATTTTTTGTGCCCGTGTTTGTGGGTGATAGTCGTATTTATCTTGTGCCCTTAGGCATTTCCTGTTTCGACTATTTTGGGTCCAACTCTTCGAGTCACATTGTGACTCGAGCTCCAGTTAACCCTTAGGGTTTTTCCTGGATGCATGGTCGGATGGTGACGACCCTTTGTGCTTCTGGGCTGAAGTGATCTTGCGGTCGCGTGTCCTGGGGATTTAGTTGGCTAATGACGGTATCATCTGAGCCATGCCCTTAGGCATATTGCTTTTTAGCTATTTTGGCGGCCCAGTCTCCGAGTCGTGCTGCGACTCGGGCTGCGATCGACCTTTATATCTCATTAAATCTTCGGGCGACGACAGTGGCGCTTGTGCCGCGCCTTTAGGCACGCTGTATTTTCCGGGTCTAGTCTCCGAGTCACATTGTGATTCAAGCTGTAATTGACCTTTTGAGTTTCCCTGATTCTCTGGCGGGCGATAATGGCTTGTATGCCACGCTCTTAGGCGTATTACTATTTTTTCGGGTCCAGTTTACGAGTCGAGCCGCGACTCGAGCTATAATCGACTCGTGAGTCTTCTTGATTCCCTGGTCGGCGATAGTGGCGCTCATGCTGTGCCCTTAGGCATATTATAATTTTCGGGCCCAGTCTTCGGGTCGCATTGCGATCCGAGCTGTAATTGACCCTTGAATTACCGTAAATTTCCGGTTGGCGACAGTGGCTTTTATTCCTCGCGTCTTGGCATCTCGTAGTTTTCGGGTCCAGTCTCCGAGCCGTGTTGCGATTCAAGCTGTAATCAACCCTTATATCTTATTAAGATCTTGGCGACAGTAGTACTTATGCTGCGCCCTTAAGCGTATTGCAATTTTCAGGCCCAGTCTCCGGGTTGTGTTGCGATCCGAGTTGTAGTTGACCCTTGGATTTTACGGCATTTTCGGTGACAGTCTCCTTAGGCATATTGCACTTTTTTGGGTCCAGTCTCCAAATCGCATTGCGATTCGAGCTGTAATCGACCCCTAGCTTTTGTTGAATTTCTGGCAACGGCGGTATTTTATGTCGCTTGGTCGTAGAGACCTTTTGATATGTGGCCCGTAGGATTCGTACAATTAACTATTTTGGATCCGGTCTCCGAATCGGGTTACGACTCGAGCTCATTTTAATCCTCAAGTTGTCATGATTTTTTAGCTGGCGACAATGGCTCTTATGTTGTCTGGTCGTAGAGACCTTTAAATATGTGGCCCATAGGCTTTCTTATCTGGCGACAATGGCTCTTACGCTATTTTTTGCTCATGGGCTTTGTGTAGGCTTTGTATCCGCTCATTAAGGTCTTTTGTAGTAATTTTGCCTGACCCGTCATTGGTTCCAGAGGAACCTCGATTTCAAGTTGTTGTCGGCGGTGTTTCGAGCACCTCGTAAGGTTCATAGATCGTAGGTCGAGTAGATAGATGCTTTTGCATTTTTGGAGTCGACATTGTCGGAGATCGTTTTTGCCTGTGGAGGGAAGCCTGTTTTAATTGGTTCTTTCTGAAGTATATCGGAGTAATAGACTACGATTTGTTAGCAACATTCGGGCGTCCCTGAGTTGCATTTTTTGGATTGTGTCAGCCGTTTCGACCGTAGTCGTATGCGTTTGGCCGTAGCCATTTTTTATCCCTTAGTGATAGTTTAGGCGTCTACATCGAGGGTATGCCCTTTAGGGAGTCTTACAAATATGACGTATAGCCTAAGTATCGGGGTTTTCATGCCTGTTGAGGTCTTACAGTTTGTAGAATATATCTGGTTATGCCGAGGTTGCTCGCTAGGGTCTTACAGTTTTGGATTTTCTAGTGCGTGGCGATTGGCGACAGCCTCCGAGTCATCGAGTTTGCTTGAAGACAGCTTCTCGTGAGCTCGGAGTTGTTTTTTGGGGGCTTGATGAGCCTGGAGTTCCGACCCTAGGGTCGTGGGGATGCTGAATCGTTTAAGTCTCCGAGTATATTGGATCTGTTTGATGGAGAAACATTTGCCGCGAATATGTCAAAATAATCTTTCTCGAAATAGGAAATACCAAAGAGATGTTCTTTATTGCTTGGAGTAGACATAGGTTGCCATGGAATGTCGAAAATACACATATATCCTTCATTGCTCGGCGTAGATACAGTCTGTAAATACATGTTGTCTCGTTGTCATGAGCTCGACCTGCACGGTTTTGGCTCTACCGATCATTTGATCTGCTTGTATGGTTCTGTTTTGAAGCCTAGCCTGCCATTTGTTGGCCCTTCCGAGAGGACGATGCTCTTTAAGAAGAACCCGTCGTATGTCGCCTGACTATAGATGGAGGGCCAGTGATCTCGTCCGGTCCTCTTCTGGAGGGCACGCTGCTCTTCTAATAATCTTGTTGGTGAGACCTATGGGTTGCAAACCCAGTCGAGGAAAGAGAGCTTAGCGGATCCTGCAGGGGCCTCGGATCTCTGAGTGGAGTTCGGGATTTATGAATGCCTTGGCTGACTGCCTGCATGTTGGTCAGTAAAAAGAGAAAAGACAATTGAAGGAGTAGAGTAGTTCTTCCTTGCTGCGGGATATGTAGGCGCCGTTTCGATATTTGGCGCTCGCGCCGGTGGCTGGTTGGACGGTGAGGGATTTCCTCCCGTCGCGCGTAGCTTTTCGTTTAATGCCTAAGCTCCACCCTTGTCGGGGGGTCCCTTCCTCTTTGGCGGAGAGGTGTTGACATCGCCTCCGGGCAGTGTACCCGTTGTCATTCGAATAACATGTCCTCACTTCGTGGGCTCGGCGTCCCAGTTTGAACTCAAGCTAGCTGTATAGAGGGAAGCTGCTTTCCTGATAGTTGTGGCGAGCGGCGGCTGGAGTTCGTCAACGGTTTGAAGTGCGGGGGTGATTCGATTCGTCGGTCCGAACTTCCCTATCGGCTTTGGCCCAATGTCGTTGGCGTGATTAGTCGAATCGCCTGCATTCACGGTCATGCTTCAATTTTTATAAGATAAATGAGGAAAGAGAGAGGTTACCAACGTGCTAATACGAGGTTGAGGTGGAGTCTAGGCCTCTCTTCCTTTGGATTTAGGGGTACTCTTTGAGTATATTCCCAGGATCCGCCGCCCTGACGGTGGATACTTCCTTTCTGCATTTTCCAGACCTTTGAAGGGTGTCGTGGCCCTTTTACTGCCGTGGCAATAGATTGTGGCTTGTCGGCTTTACTTTTCCTTGTCTCCTTCCTTCCTGATCGCTTGATGATACTTGGTGGCGATCCCCGTTGAACAGCACAGTCGTCATTCTCCCAAGCTGGGGACCTCGTGCTCTCTCTGGTTCCTGCGTCGACCCGTATTTTTTTTGCAAGGGTTTTGGTCGAATGGATTTGGGCCGTTCGGCGCTCCCGGTTTCGCTTATGGTGATCACGATATTTTATATAGCGATGTGGAAATCGTGCCCGGCTGGGCGGGGTTTTCTTACCAGCTGCGCTTTGTTGAACCTGGTTCTATTGGAGATTCCTCGAGGATACTGCCCTCGGGCCATTTCCCTGCTGTTGTGAGGTAGGTTGCACCTCAAGTCATTGTTTTCACTTGCTGCGCATGGGTGATATCTCCATCTGCTTCGCATCAGCTTCTTTGCCGGGGGTCTGCTTGGATATACCGAGCCCGATGAGGTTCCCAGATGGTTCTCTGCAATTCTATTTCGAGGTTGACACCGGGTGAGGTCATTCAACAAGCCCTCGATCGAATACCTGATCTGTCTTTGCTTAAAATGTCCTGAAGCTGCCGGGTGTGCCTTGTTTAGGCTTCGGGCGAAGGCCTATGCTGTCCAACCATTCAAAATTGGGAGCGGTCTCATTCGTCTTATCAGGGAACGGTGTGTCGCTCTTCGCGATATTTCATTCCTTCCTTGTTCGGCCTTGGGTGTGCCAAGCCTTTTTGGTATTGTTTTGTCAATACGGGTGTGTGCTTCCACGGAAGACTATGTTGGCATGGCAAGCGAGTCCGTGAGGCCAGATGCCAGGCGACGGCATGGTGTTGTAGTTCCTCTCGGGAGAGTGTCTTCGAGGTTCCTCAAAGAGAAGGGCTTGTACCCGTCGTCTCGGGGGTTTCTGCCTTCAAACGAGCATGCGAGGGTGGTGGAATACCCGTAAGGAGCTAAGGCCATGTCACATCTGGGGATTCTGGTATTCCGGGTTTCTGCGGGGCGAGTTCCAGAGCTGTTCCCCCGAGAAAGGATTGTTACGGAAACTCCCACGAACCTGATCTGATCTTTTTAGGAGATTCCCCAGTATCTCTGCCGCGCCGGGGTTAGTCGCCGATTTGTCGTCATTTGACCTCTCGGATTCCGGCTCATCGTAAGAAGGTGTCCCCGTTGCTGCTGCGTCGGGAGTCTCCGGGCGATCTCGCAGCTGAGTGATGGCCAGTTGTTGTTCCTGCAATATTTCAAGGATAATATGAAAATTAACTTCCCGTTCCAACCGGGCCGGGGTTTTTTGAGCTTTCTATTGGTCAGTGGGTTGTATGCTATCGTTGGTGTGCAGGGCTTCGTCGACTTGTCGCGCGCCTTGCAAGCCTGCGTCCACTTGACTCGACCCAAAAGCGTTATCTTGGTCCTGTGGTGTCGTGTCAACCATTGAAACAGCCATACTGCTTCCGCCGTGGTTCTCGGGGTAGTTGTTCTCGATTTTGCTCACTAATCCAGACATTAACCTGAAATCGAAAGATCTTGGACAAGAAAAGAGTGAAGGATAACGTGCGTTTACGTGATGAAACCATGAAGAAAATAATCACTATTATTTTTAGCCCCCCGGTGGGCGCCAAACTGTTTACCGTGAAAATGTTAATAACAATTAAATTTGTAAATGGGATTCTAGAAATACGTGATCTATTGTCAAACTAGTTGTTAGGGCATTTGATGCTAAAGCGTGAGCTAAAATGATAAAAAGTGAGTTGAGCAGGGCAATGATCGAACCAGTAGGAGTTGTTACCCAAGCGTAAAATCAGCCAGTTGATACCTCGGGAACGATATTCGAGCCTATCTCGGGCTATTGAAGGCAATCGGGAAGGGGATAACAAGTAAAAATATAGCTAAATAAGGCTCTATATTATCAATATTGAGCAAAATAGTGAAGAACAAACGAGGAAATAATAAAGTAATAAGGCGGCCTCGAGGTCGATGAAGATAGACAATTTATAAAATGCGAGCTAAGACCAGGCAGTAAGCAAACCGAAGGGGCCTGTTGCCCGAGCGTGGAGCAGATCGATGGGGACCTCGAGGCCGAGGCTCGAGCCGGGATCGTGCTATCGGGGACAATCGGGGAAGGGATAACAAGCAAAGATACGATTAAGTAAGGTTCCTTATGGCCACTGCATAGCTGGACGGGCGTAGAACAAGTAAGAAAATAATGAACGCGAGGTGGCCTCGGGCCAATGAGAACAAATGGCTTAGAAGAAGAGAGAGAGAGAGAGAGAGAGAGAGAGAGAGAGAGAGAGAGAGAGAGAGAGAGAGAGAGAGAGAGAGAGAGAGAGAGAGAAGGCGGCCTCGAGGTCGATGAAGATAGACAATTTATAAAATGCGAGCTAAGACCAGGCAGTAAGCAAACCGAAGGGGCCTGTTGCCCGAGCGTGGAGCAGATCGATGGGGACCTCGAGGCCGAGGCTCGAGCCGGGATCGTGCTATCGGGGACAATCGGGGAAGGGATAACAAGCAAAGATATGATTAAGTAAGGTTCCTTATGGCCACTGCATAGCTGGACGGGCGTAGAACAAGTAAGAAAATAATGAACACGAGGTGGCCTCGGGCCAATGAGAACAAATGGCTTAGAGAGAGAGAGATGCACTTATGGAGAAAAATGGAGAAAAAATCAAACCCTCTGGAAGGAGGGGCGAGTCCCCTTTATATAGGAGAGGAGTCTCGGTTACAATATATGGAGAACAAATGTAAAGTACTGTGATGGGATGGATTGACATGATGTCATAGCATAGGCTCTAGATAGGCCGGATCTGTCAGATATAGACGTGTGCCTAGAGGGATTCTTCCTCTGTCCTGGCCTCGTCCTTTGTTTCCTCCGAATCGGGCTTCGACGAGCCCCGAGGTTGAGAGTTCGGCCACGATCTCTTGCTCTCGAGTCCCCGGGATATGCTTCTGAAATGTCTAGACAATGAGAAATCGAGCCTTCCTATTTCGTCGTATACAAGATTAGTCAGTATTTATTTTTGTCCTGAAATTTAAACTAAAATATTAATTTCAGGATAATGCAGGATAGTTTTTTGTTCCCAAAAATTGAACTGAAAACTAAAATTCAGAATGCACTAACTAATTTCTAAGTAGCAGTTATTTTAGAGTGGCCACATGATATCATTTCTACCTGAAGCTTGTAGTCAAATTAGTTATGTCCTTATCTCATGCAACGTTTATGACTATCTCATCCCATTTAATTCTCCCTGAGCTCGACAGACTCTGTAGTTATAATTGGATTTAATTCACTTTCCCCTAATTCCCCTGTTTAGACTTTAGACTACTAAACACATTTAGCATTCTATTTTGAATCTCTCAGCTTAAGTAAAATGAACTCCAATTTCTGTATTCCTTATTGAAGCACATAGACCCCAGGCATTGCGCACATACATAATTTATGTGTTTTATACTTTGCCCATTTTAAGGAATGTACACAACTTATCAAGGTATGAGTAAATTGAACTGTCATAGAAAAAAGGCATTTGTAAAATTGGATTCGGAAAAAATTATCTAAAACATAACATACTTATACAAGTAAAAATATATTTTATTTATGATAAAAATCCCACATATACAGAAAAATCCACCTGGCAGGCGAGTGCATCCACATTCTTTGTCACATCAGCGTCCAGGAGTACTCAAAAGGCCAAGTTGAGGGGAGTAATTAAAACCACGAATAGTTTAAGGCTATAATTAATAATCGATGTCAAATTTAAGGGGTGGTAAAGTATTTTGCCTAGAAAAAATATACACAATTTAATTTTCAACTTAAGCTAACGAGAGTAAATTGGTGGCATCTGTCGATAAAGAAATTCATTACTATTATTTAAGAATATAAGTCAATGCATCTACTTAAACTAATTATTACTCCTGCTGTTTTATTTTAAAAAAAAGTCTAAAAAAGAAGAATCACCCATTTCTATGATATAATTTTTAACTTTAAACCTTTTGTTATAAATAGAATTTTATTTATGGTGAATGTCTATATTTAGAAAGATTTTAGGGTTTGTTACTTAGTGGCTAAGTCACTTTTTCCCTATAATTATAGGGGTTCTGTTCCAATTAATTCATCCCAAAATCAATAAGAATTCTCTCTCTCTATCTTTCTTTGCAATACTCCTCTTCTTCTTTTATTGCTTTATAACATATTATTAGCAGACTCTAACCAATTGAGTAGAAGCTTTGGGATTGAGCATAATGATTGTCAATTGTTCCATAAACTTCCTTCATGATTAAATTCTGGATTTAAGATAAGTATTTTACCGTATTAGTCCCTTTTATTCTATACTTTGATTTTAAATACAAGCAAAGACAATAAAGTTTGATTAGAACTCTAAAGGAGTTAGTAAGAAATTATAACCACTCGAAGTAGTAAAATTTTTCTGTCTTACCATAATCAAATTCATGTATGATTGTGGGCAAAGAAGTGAAAACCCGTCCCATTGAATTTTTCTCATTCTCATGCCCTTAAGAAAATGTGATAGCAATATGTGATAAGTCTAAAAGAAGACAAAATTATTACTATGAATGTATCAATGGATGTGGACGTGGCAATAGACGAAATTATAATCGTCATCATTGTGGTAATGAGAACAATAATGATTCTCAAAATAATCCTTCACTCTATGAAAGTAATGTTTGTCATCGATTTGACATGAGATTTTGTAAAGCACATATAGATGATTATGGTCCATTCATGTTGTAAATGTGACAATATCTGATTTATGAATACATATTCATTCATGGAAGAATATGAACGTGCTAGTGGTAGTGAATATACCACACCCACCTCTAGAAGGAGGTTTGACATGATATAAGAAAATAATGTCATTATTATGGCGTGAATGGTCATTGGTCAAGTACTTATTGTATGCTAATATATTTTGGCATTGTGATTATTAAAATACAACGGTAATATAAGAAACAGATCTTGCATATAATTTTGACCATAACCATAATGGTACAACTTTCTCTTTAAAAGAGAGATTCACCATATGGATGTTGATGAATATGTAGTACTACAAAATCAATTGAGAACTCTGCAAGAGCCAATTATACTATTTTGGAGAAATACAATTGATTACCAATAAGGTATTGTGTTGTAGTAAGTCTCAAAGAAACTTATTTAGTTTTCAAAGTATACGGTAAAGCGGTTGATTATATTGAGAAAAAAGATTTAATTTCTTCTATTACTATAACTTGTAGCGGGATAATATGTATGTGAAAAAAGTTAACCGCTTTATTCTCCAATTTGTACTACACAAATAAAAGAATACCACACTAAAGTGGATGTTTATTGATATAAAAACCCATGTCATAATAAACTTGGAGTTTATTGATAATTGCACACGTCATAGTGTAAACCTGAAGTTTATCAATATTGATAATTTCTTCAGTTGGCATAATTGGTTTAGCCATATCGATTTAAGTATGATGTGCAAAAATAATAGAGAATTCATATGGGTAAATATTAAAAAAGTAGAAAGTTCTTTACGAATTCTCTTATATTGCTTGTTCTCATTAATTAATAGACCAACTAAAATTGGGATTGAATCCCACGAATGCTGGAAATATCAAAGGTAAATATGGGATCATTCACCTGCCATGTATACCACATAAGATGCAACTATGAGATGGTTACATGTGTGATTATTATTAACCTACAACCTGGCCGGTATTTGCGAGGTAACTTTCTCAATAATTTAATTTAGAGCATAATTTGCAGATTTTGTATTCAAGACAGTTCATCTTGATAAGTTGGTTTATATTACAATTGATTTGGCAAAATAATTTATTAAGTGCCTCCACTTAATATCTAAACTATTGCTTATGAGAACAAAGTTATCAATATCAGTTTGATATAGGTTATATACAAAAGCATATTACATTCTCCCCTCACAAGTGGTTCAGGGTCAGGAACCAAATAATTTTATCTTGTTATTATTAATGTGCGGTGTATATTTTGATTAACACCATAACGCACAAAGATGCATATCCAAAGTTGAGGAAGGAAGTTAGTTTTTCTAACATGGGAGGGAGAGATGATAAACATTTGAGAAAAAGTTACGTGGAATGAATTATCATTTGTACATCTAGATCCTGAATAAAATAATATGAACTTGAAGATCATAAAAAGATAATTCATTTGCAATATATTTTAAAGCATGCCAGACGCATTTGCTGTCCCAAAGAAAATTACTATTTTCTCATTGCAAATGCTCATATTAAGTCCTAGAAGGACAAAGTCTATGGTACGCTTAAAGCGTATAGACAGATCGGTTTCAAATAATTTTTTGATAAAGAAGATGAGCAAATGATAATAATAAAGGAGGCAAGTGATCTAGAAGATCACATGACATAAAACTTCATAAAATCTCAGGAGAGATTCAGGTACCTGAAAATATGAATGAAGAGATCTCTATGTCATGTCTTTATGAAAAGAAAACAAAAACTGGAACCCATATAAAATGTTCGTCGATGACATCTATGATAGCGCTAAGAATAGATGAGGAACTTAAGTCTGTCGAATACAAACACAAAAATATTGGCCAAATGAAAGCGACAAAATTAAATAGAATTGGTTTCATATGAAAGACAAGTATTTGGACCTGCAGTTCAAAGACTTGAAAGTATAAAGTCAATGGTACGTGCAATCAGTTTTCGATATCTTATTTGTCTAGCATGACATGAAAACTTGATATGCATCTAATTAAAGTCTATTATATGACTTAACTTATATGACAATCCTTGAAGGATTTAAATTGCTTGAAGCATATACAATTCTTGGTCTCGAAGTACCATATGATAAGTGTAACTTATGCACATGTGTATCTTGCTATAACTATAAGCGTGATAATGTGATAGCGGAAATTTTTATCTCTGTGGAGATATTGAAAAGGTTATGCCACGACATTATACGAAGAGATTACATATATACAAGAATGGTGATTTCAAGGAGCAACATATTCATTCAAGTGATAATATGGCTAATTTGTTCACCAAATCTCTGCCGATGT
The DNA here is from genome assembly GCA_026770625.1 of Nicotiana glauca. Classification (NCBI taxonomy): domain Eukaryota; kingdom Viridiplantae; phylum Streptophyta; class Magnoliopsida; order Solanales; family Solanaceae; genus Nicotiana; species Nicotiana glauca. Next base: position 61,994 of record MU781924.1, read on the forward strand.
CAACCTTCAAGAAGCTAGTGTACAAGATTGGGATGCGAAGGCTCAAGGATATGAATTGATGATTTCATCAAGGGGAACTAATATGTGTTGTACTCTTTTTTCCTTACAATGTTTTGTTCCATTAGGTTTTTCTTGCAAGGTTTTTAATGAGGCAACCAAATGACGTATTGTTAGATATGTGTACTATTTTTCCTTCTCTAGAATTTTTTTCCACTGGGTTTTATTTTAGTTAAGATTTTAACGAGGCACATTATCTATTGAATAGACATTCAAGGGGGAGTACTATAAATAAAATTTTATTTATGGTGAATATCTATATTTAGAGAAATTTTAGGGTTTGTTATTTGGTGGCTAAGTCATTTTTTTCCTATAAATATAGGGGTTATGTTCCATGTAATTCATCTCAAAATCAATAAGAATTCTCTCTCTACTTTTCTTGCAATACTCTATGTTTCACCTCCCTTTTACGCTACCGCACCCCGCGAAGGGTGTAGTAAAGGGAGTTTTTCCAATTAAAGGACAATCGAAACGAGATTCGTTTATTGAGATTCAGAGTCGCCACTTGGGAGATTTATGGTGTCCCAAGTCACCGGTTTGAATCCCGAATCGAGGAAAAAATTAACTCTGTATTACAGTCCGCGAACCAGAATTCTGAGTAAGGAATTTTTTTAACACGGGAGAAGGTGTTAGGCATTCCTGAGTTCCGTGGTTCTAGAATGGTCGCTCAACTGCTATATTTGGCTAAAATCTGATTTTAATACATGTTCAAACCTATGTGAATATTTACCTTTTAACCGCCTTTTATTATTATTATTATTATTTTTTAACAAGAATTGCAACGTCGCAAAAACACATCTCGAACCATGTCACATCAATGCACCCGTGGTCATTGACATATTTCGACTCCGTTGAGATTTGAATTTGGGTCACATAAATGTGCACCCAAGTTTAGGAAGATAATATTATTAGAATCGCGCCTAAAGAGTCTAACGCATTATTATCTTCGGGGAAAACTGTGAAATTCGCTAAACGGCATATCCTGAAATTTAAGTATTTTATATATATACATTTAACGAGGGCCCCGCAGTTTATGTGTTTCGTTTAGCGAGGCTCATTTCGTTTTATTGTTTAAAGGTCAATCCTAAAGTGAACTATGATTTTCTATTTAATTTGTCTCTAATAGTAAAAAGAAAAATCATAATCAATTGGTATGTCAATGTATCACTACTAAAATATTCAAAACAGGTGCTGAAATTAAACGAGCAATCTCAACGCATCTCCAGTGTTTGGGTCTCGAACTGGCCCTCCACTAAATTAATTCTGCCTGCGAATGTATATTTCATAGGCGTGGGCTTTGGGCAGAAAAGAATTAGGCCCAGGCGGGTAGTATTGTCACCAAAGGCCTCACAGTTTGTTTGTTTATCATTAAGCTAATTGAATCCCATACATTATGTTCATGGGCCTTAACATCCATTTTAAACTTGTGAAATGTGGAGCAAATGACTACTGGCGAAAACAAATTATTAATGCCATTGTCATTATCAGCCTATGATCACCAGTAACAAATTTGAAAATCTATTGGTCCAGTTTTATTCAATTAATGATAGTTGCTACTTCTACCTTATCGTACTTATGAGTTAACAAACAATAATCTAATATCTAATCAAATTAACACTTGTTAATACACATTTGAATTTCATACTAAGTTGAGATGATACCACTGAATACAAAAAAAAACTCATACGATCTTTAAGAAAAATCTCATATTAGCTTAATAGTTCAGTTAACACAGTTCATAAAATACTCCAATTATTCCAAATCTCAATGATTTCTACCTGTTCTTTTCTAATGCTAACAGCCTCTAATTCTAGTGTTGCAAATTATACCAAAAGTAATGTTATTGTTAGGACAACTATACAATTATAAAGTTCAACAACCTACTACAAATTGAAAGTCCCAAATAACAAAGTCTAAGTCACTTTAAAGCAGTCCTAATTATAGTCCGGAATTTATACATACAAATCGACTTTAAGCCATGTTAAACAATTATATCTGACGTCTATTTAACTACCAACGCACAACAGTCCAAGCAGCACATTTCAGGATAGAATAAGTGAGCAATTTTATTCCATTTTTCAAGCTCAGAGTTACAGCAGAGTGGATTCAAATGTGTACCTGGAAAGCAAATGAAATATGAGAGAGGGAGGTGAGTCAACAACAGCAACAAACAGCAATCACTCGGACCAAAAATGTCAGTTAAATTCCAGCCTCAAACCCAAAATCGATACCCAGCAACTTCAGAAGAAAAAGTTCATTCGAACAATAACCAAACAGATTTGGAATCGTGATTTAAAACCAAGTTCGATTCATTTCAACTTATCAATAAAGAGCTACTGTTTCAAACTTAGAGAAGAGTTAGAAATCAATAAAACTCTTATCAAACTCAATCAAACAATCAAGGTTTTCTTCAGCTCAATGAAACAGTAAAACTACTATTTTCAGATTTGGAATCATGTGCTAACTATTTCAGCCGCCCTTTTTTTTCTCAATCTGAACCTCTTCTCCAAACTCTCTCTTAATGTCTGTACTCTCTTGTGACTTATGGTTCCCCCCGATCAATCTGTTTCAGCCTCATTTTATAGGCATTCAATTGAGTGGAAAATCCATTACAAATCTTCTTTTCTATTTTTAATTTTCCACTTAACTAGTGTTGTTTATCCCAATTCAGTAATGCAATTTCTACCCTACTATCCACTAGAAGCTTCTTAAAAGCATTAAACAAGGTGTCAACCCACTAGCAAAACCCTTTTCAATTATTAATTAACCCCACTAACTTAATGCTTTTTTTCTTTTAGTTGTACCCCATGTTATCTAATTTTTAAATTATTGAGGTTCCAATGGAAGAATAATATAGAGAGGAGTGAGGAAAATGATCATCTACATTTGACTAAGGTAATCAGTAATGAAAGAAAAATAGAAGTGAAATCTGCAGATGTGCAAAGAAACAAGAATGACGATAACTCAGTTGTTAATCAAGCGTCCAACCACAATACCCAACACGAGGTTCCAAATTAAGCAAAGGATTAAATTAACTGGACGTGAGATTCTAATTCATTCATTTCAAATCACCACTCAAGTGAATGGTAGTGAACAAATAATAATGAATGCAACAAAACCGAATTTAAGAAATTAAACTTAACAGGGATAAATTGCTTCATTTCAAACAAAGTGAGAGAACAACAGTGAACATGCATTCACTTATTCGAAACTCACTAAAAACAAGCAATATCATGTGATGACCCAAAGGGTCATCACCGTATTTCTCCCTTTATCCTTGCTTTCGAGACCTTGAAAACCTCGATGGTGGTTACCTCAATTTACGTGCGTAGTCTGGGTGCGAAGGCGGAAAGTTTTTATGTTAAAATATGTGAATTATGTGAAAAATTTGAAGAATTTTGATATTTATATTGATATAGTTGACTTTGGTTAATATTTTTGGTAAACGGGCCCGGATCCGTGATTTGACGGTCCCAGAGGGTCCGTAGAAAAATATGGGACTCGGGCATGTGCCCGGAGTCGAAATCCGAAGTCTAGAACCTGAGTAAAAGAATTTTTCTGCTAAATTATTTTCTAAAATTATTAAGGAAAAATAGAAATGAAAATGAGTTAGAAAATATAGGTATCGGGCTCGTATTTTGGTTCCGACGCCCGGTACAGGTCTTAAATAAGCGTTAAGCGCTTTATGTGAAATTTGGTCGAAATCGGACATCGTTTGACGTGTTTCGTACTATGAGGTCCAAGTTTGAAAGTTAAGAAATTTGAAATGAAAATCATGTGTTTTGAGGCTCGATTCTATGTAAATGATATTATTTTGGCGATTTGATCGCACGAGTAAGTCCGTAGAATATTTTTGAGGTTGTGTGCATATTTGGTTTGGAGCCCCGAGGGCTCGGGAGAGTTTTGGATAGGCATCGGATTGCATTTTCTCATTGTAAAAAAAATCTGATATCATTCAGTTCTGCAGGTTCCACATTTGCGAAGCCAGTGTTCGCAAATTCGAACTCGCAATTGCGAGCCTCTCATCGCAAATGCAAACTTTCACCTGGGCAGTGATCTTCACAAATGCGAAGAAAATTATCGCAAATGCGATGATTGACTACGAATCTAGTCTTCGCAAATAAGAATGATCGTCCGCAAATGCGGATGTGAACCTTCGCAAATGCGACCTTTTGGTTCGAAAATGCAAAAGTTGGCAGCCCAGTATGGATTCGCAAATGCGAGTCCAGCTTCGCATTTCCCACATTTAGTCGGGGTTCGCAATTGCGACATCAGAGGCTGTGACGACCCGACCTTTCGTCTCATTTGTTACCATCCCGTTTTTCCCGTTTATTACTTCTTCATATTTCATTATCGGTATGTGGTGTGTGAGAGTTGATTTGGAATGGTTTTGATAAGAAATGAGACCCTTAGTCTTTTTAAGGAAAACTTAAGTTGGAAAAGTCAATCGAACGTTGACCATTGAGTTAGAGGGCTCGGATGTGATTTTCGGTGATTCGGTTAGCTTCGGAGAGTGATTTGTAACTTAGGAGTGCGATCGGAATTGATTTTGG
>MU781925.1:0-63493 GCA_026770625.1 Nicotiana glauca
CACTTCCTAAATCAATAGTTCGTTAATAGAACCATTGAAGTTTCACCCATAGGAGACACACTTCCTAAATTTAAAATTCACCCATAGGAGACACACTTCCTAAGTTTATTTTTATCTATAGGAGATGCACTTCCTAAGTTTATTTTTACCATAGGAGACGCAATTCCTAAATCAATAGTTCAGTCATAGGAGACACACTTCCTAAATTTAAATTCACCCTTAGGAGACGCACTTCCTAGTATAGTTCATTCCAGTTCAACCATAGGAGATAAACTTCCTAATCAAGATCTTTCAAGTCATTCTTATAGGAGATGCACTTCCTAGTTTTAGTCACTGAAGTTTTCACCCCTAGGAGACGCACTTCTTAGTCTTGGTAAAATTCACCCCTAGGAGACACACTTCCTAGTCTTGGTTATTTAAATTTATCTTTAGGAGACGTACTTCCTAAGCCTGGTTCATTCATGTTTTATTTTAGCAGACGTATTTGCTAGTCAAAATTCTTGGTTATACTCGTAGGAGACGCACATCCTGGTCTAGTCTTTAGTTTACTTAGAAGTGATCTACAATTTTGCTAACGAATCACAAATCTTCCTAGTGCAAGCTGGGTAGGAAATTTCGTTTGTTTTGGTTGTTCTGGTTGTAGGATCCCCCCCCCCCCNTCACAATAAAGAAAAAAAAAAGAAAAAGAAAAGAAAAAGCGAATCCAAAGTGCAGTTGTGGAGGAAAGATGTAGTCTGCTCAAGGCATGACCGAGGTCACAAGAACTGCATACCTGGTCCTGATCCGGAAAGTCGAAGAAGAACGAACTAGCACCTACAACTAGCAAGTATCAAAGTTCAAATCCAAAGTCTTCATGAAGCACCATTCAAGACTCAAGATCAAGCTTCAGAAGACTTATAGATGTGAATCCTTGTAATTAGTAGCTGATAGGCTTAGTTAGTCTTTTTCATTTTTGATGTAATAGCAGGACCGCGGACCGGAACCTCGACGGGACGGAACCTCGATCGGCTCTTCACCTCGGTATACTCAATCGTCTCACTCACTTATGAACTACACGTGGCCTGATTCCTTTATAGCCAAGGATATGTAGGCAGCTCAGATACCAGGGCTCGGTCACATTCTCTTCCTTTCCTTTAGTTTAGTCCCTCCAAATAAGGGTCGAGTCAAAAAACCTGTCTAGTCGTTCTTTGTCTGAAAACTCTTTGTGTTTTCAGTCAAAGAGGGGCAGCTGTAGACGAATGATTTTTGACCCTTCCCAAGATTTTTCACATTTTTAGCGTAAATATTTAATTTAGGCCTAATATCGCTATTTTAGCTAATTTTGACTATTTTACTTTATTTCATTACAAAAATGAAATAATACAAAAAAAAGATATATAAATTTTAGTTTATGTAATTGTCATAAACTTGAAAAATACAAAAAATATGTACCTTATTTTATCTATATATAATTTCGAAAATTACAAAAAAAATAGTTTTATTAACGTTTTGTAGCCATTTTAATCTTTTAAAAATACAAAAATAGTACTTTAGTATTTTATCTTTATATAAAAACGAAAATTACAAAAAAATAATTTTATTAATGTTTTGTAGTCATTTTTTTAAAAAAAATATAAAAATAGTACTTTATATTTTTTATCTTTATAAAAAAAACAAAAATTACAAAAAATATAGTTTCATTAATATTTTGTAGTTACTTTAATCTTGAAAAGAAAAGTCTTATTTTAATTGCGATTCTTATAGTTATTTTGCCTACGTAGGATTAATTAAATAACATCATGTTCTCATTCTCGATTCCGGGCAAAGAATAATATTCGGGTTCAAACTACCCGGTTTTAGGCTTAATTTTCGGACCTAGCCTTAATAATCCGAACCCACCCCGCACACATGGGAGACACCTTTTACTCAAATTAAGGGGAACACTTTGGAGTGGGAAACATTTTGTAGAGGAGCTCACTAATTTGGGGAGGAATTTACGGATGATGGGGTCTTGAGACTTTGATCAGATTTTTAAAAGGGGAAAAGAGAGAACACACGGAGAGATTTGAGGAGACAGGGGGGGAATATACAATACAAATTTTTGACAATAAAGGGCGGACTCACGTTTTTAGAGGGAGGGGTTAATATTTGGGATGGAATTTTGAAAGAGAGAACATTTTTTTGACATTGGGAGAGGAATGGAGGCTCACGTTTTGAAGAGAAGAAGACCACTGATCATCTTCTTCTTCATGAGAAAATAAACCAACGAAAAACCTTACAAAGAGAACCACCCAAACAGCCCTCCCGTCGTTGGACCTCCTCACCATCGCCATCTCCGAACTGTTACGTCCAAACGACCTCCAGTCCACGACCATACTGCCTGGAACCAGCAGACTTCACTGCCCGTCGCTGACCGCCCAACAACCAGCCCACCTTCGACCCTTCACGTCGACCACCAGCAGCGAACAGCTGAGCAGCGGACTCCTTCACGCCGCGGCTGCTTCGTCTTCCTCACTGTCATGTCAAAACCTCCAGCCAACGACCCTCCATCTCCTTCGTTCGATCTTCTTTAACCAAAAACACCCCTGAGCCATCCTTTTCTTCAGCACCAAGATCGCCGGAATCCGGTAACAACCTCCAAAAGAGAACCGGCAGGTCGTCTTCTTCACGTAGCAGCGCCGCTGCTAGCCTTCTGCCATCAAACGACCGGAGCAAAAACCTTCAGCACACCTTAATCGATGAACATCCGTCTCTCTTCATCATCCTCTCTGAAATGCACACACAGAAAACCCGCCAGATAATGGAGTGTTGAGTGCGTCGAGGTTTCCGGCGAGTTTTCTGTACATCGGAATTCCGTTTCGAGCTTCCTTTCAAATCTGAGTTCATAGAGGTCTGTTTCTCGGCTATTTGGATATAGATTCCTTTTAAATGCTTTTAGTCTTTTCATTACTTTGTTTGTGTCTTATTTTAATTGTCTGTTCGTTCATTTTTAAAAAAAAAAGACAAATGAATTGTGTCTTTGTGTGCAGCAGCTTAGCCAACGTTAATAGTAAATGAATTGTGTCATTGTAAATAATTGTTAAATGGGTAGTCACATGTGTTAACGTTTTTTGCCAATTAGTTTAATTATTTTATTATTATTCTTTGCCATGCCTCATTTAGTATAGTTTTAAGTTTTAGTTGTCTGCTTATTGAATCTGTTAGAATAATCTGAATGTTTATTTAACAGAATGCTTGAATTTCTTTTTGTTCGTTTTCGTTCAATCACTGTTTACGTGTTTATTCATGTGAATCGAGTCATCGGGTTTTGATATTTGGAATAAAAAATTAATTTTATTGCGTGGTTTGCTTTAGGTTGTCCTTTTAATAAAAATAAGACGAGTCCCGCCAAATAAAACATATACATCGCGGGGCCCTCGATAAATGTTTATACAAATGCTTAGACTTCGGGATGAGCTGTTTAGCAAATTTCACGGTCTTCCCCAAAGATAATGATACGCTAGTCAGTTTAGACGCGCCTTTAATAATTTGCTTTCTTAAATATGGGTGCACATTTATGTGACCTAAATCCAAATCTCAACGGAGTCAAAATGTGTCGATAACCACGGGTACATTGATGTGACGTGGTTCGAGATACGTTTTCACAACGTTGCAATTCTTTGTTAAAATAATAATAATAATCAAAAGCGGTTAAAAGTTAAAATTTGCACATAAGTTAAAGCATGTTATAAAATCAGATAAATAAGCCAAATATGACAGTTGAGCGACCGTGCTATAACCACGAAATTCGGGAATGCCTAACACCTTCTCCCAGGTTAACAGAATTCCTTATCCGGATTTTTGGTACGCAGACTATTAAATAGAGTCAAACCTTTCCTCGATTCGGGATTCAACCGGTGACTTGGGACACCATAAATCTCCCAAGTGGCGACTCTGAATCTCTTAATAAATAAATCCCGTTTCGATTGTCCTTTAATTGGAAAAACTCCCTTTATTGCACCCCTTCGCGGGGTGCGGCAGCGCCGAAAGAAGGTGCGACAAACATTAGCAAGAATGTCAAAAAAATTATTTACATCATGGTATTTCTTTGCAACAGCTACAAGAGTCAATTGCAACTGATGAGCAAAACAATGTATGCAATGTGCCGAAGGATTATCTTTCAGAATCAAAGTTTTAAGACCATTGATATTTTCTTGCATGTTACTAGCTCCATCATACCCTTGTCCCCGTATTAGAGATGAACTCAATGAATGTTGTAAAAGCAAAGAATATATTTCTTTTTGTAATGCATGTGCAGTTGTATCTTTAATATGAACAAGGCCAAGGAATCGCTCAATAAGTTCATCCTCTTTATTGACATAGCGCAGAACAAGAGCCATTTGTTCCTTACGAGAGACATACTTAGACTCATCAACTAATATCCCAAAAAAATCCCCATTCAAATCTTCAATAATTGCTTTCACTGTTTCTTTTGCACAAGAATTCACAATATCTTTCTGAATATCAGGAGAAGTCATGGTGTTATTCTTTGGAGCTTTTTCTAATACCACATTTTTCACATCTTCCTTCCTATATGCATACCATTTTAAGAGATCTAAAAAATGGCCTCTTCTAGTAGAAGTTACACTCTCATCATGGCCCCGAAAAGGAATTCCTTCTTTCAAAAGATACCTTATCACATCAATTGAAGCATTCAAACGAACTCGATGTTCACTTTTAATTTTCTCAGATTACTTGTCCAAAGAAGTTAGAATGGATTGTTCTTGGTTCATTAAATCTAGCATCATATTGAAACATCGATTATGAACACTACCCACATTATTACCCACATGTGAATTAAATCTTTCTAAAGCTTTATTCCAACCTCTAAAACCATCCGTTGTGAAAGCATCACCTACTTTTTTTCCATATTCTCCAACCTCATTTTTAAACAAGTAACAACATAAACAAAATGCTGCATCTTGTTTAATGCTATATTCTAACCATTGAGAACATGAAGTTTTAAACCATTGAGGATTAAAGTGACGCATTATTCCCCCAAAATATCTTTTTGGAAAGACAAAACCACGGAGTTGACAAGCTCCATTTTGTATATAATTTCTCCTTATACGGTCACGTAAATTAGGAGGATATTCTGAAATTGGTTTTTGTTAGCAGGATCGGGCTCATAATAGCACACTTTATCCGATGCTTGGGAAGGATTAATATTGTTATTAATAACTGGACATGGAGAACTTGTCAAAGGAGAGCTAGAAGAAGCTGCAGAAGCTTGAGCTTTGTAAAAACTCGTGATCATATCGACTTTTGCTAGAAAAACCTAAAAATCACAAAATAGAAATTTACTTGAAGTAAAAGAGTAAATAATCATGTACTTGATTTCAATTACAAAAATATGAGACGACATCTAACTTGTGTCAAGTTAATCAATCAACACCATTTGAGGCAATATTTTGAAAAATATAGAACCTTTCTTTTAAAGAACTTCTATTTTCTCTTCATTTTTATTGCCTTCATCCGTTGTAAATTTTTTCCTTTTCAAAATATTGCCCTTGTCCGTTCTCTTCTTCTTTTTTAATTTTTGTCCCCTCTTCTCCTTTTGTTTTTGGATCTTCTTTATTTATTTTTTTACTTTTCCCGTTCTTTCTTTCTTAGTTTCTTATTCAAAGATCTTCACTTCTTTTCCTTTTTTTTCTCGTTCTCCTTGTCACTTCCTCTCTTTTTCTCTTTTTATCTTTTTGGTTTCTAATCCTCCCTCCTTTCGTTCTTTTTTCTTTTTTTTTATAAGTAAAAATTTACAGTTTGTTGTTTACAGATTCAAGCAAACATCTTTTCAATAATTAAAACACTTGTTCAATAAGAAACAGGGACTTATGCAAGAAAGGCATAACAAAACATTAAATCGCCCATACCTTTATTATGCAAAATGCATTTTAGGCTCTAGCCTCTAGCAGAGGCAGGCAGGCAGCAGCACTGCAGCAGATGTGAGAACTGAGAAGCAAACTCTTTTTCTTTGATTTGGGAATTGGAAGAAAAGTAGAAAACCCAACAGAACCTTGAACCCTAGCTTTTTTTTGATTTGGGAATTGGAAGAAAAAATTTGTGTTTAAAGAATTAAAAGTTGGGAAGCTTCTGTTAAACAAAAAAGAAGCACGTTAAGTACTTAAGTTGAGAGGTAATGAAGAAAACGTTGTCGTTTTCTTAATTTGTGAAAAAATATATTTAAAAAAACGAAATAAAAAACTGCTTCATTGGGGAATCAAACCCACATTTTTTTCCAAAGAACCCACAGCCCTTACCATTGAACCCAGACCTCTTTTGTTACTAGGTACAGCATGATATATTTATATAGATGTGAAAAAATTTTCAATACAAATACAGGGTTTCGAAAAAAGTCACTGGGTTCGCCCGAACCCGCACCCGCTACTGTACCTCCGCCCCTGTGTGTTCGTTGGAATCCAATATTTTCTTTCCTTAGACCTTATGTATCTTTTAAATTTTTTGTACTAAATAAGTAAAACAAAAGATTTCGAATCCAGTAAATTCCGAACTTGAAACCATAATAATTTTTAAATCCTGGATCTTCCTTTGCTCATCCTCTTGGTAGAACTGCAATCTTGTACCTTGCGATTGCGTGGAGGCAATACTAAAGGTGAAAATTTTGGATTAACCTAGCTTTTTATTGGATATTTTATATGAATTAGTATAGTGAATTAACAGTTGGACTAGAAGCTAGTACTGTAGCACTAGATGATCAGGATCAATTCATCTATTCTTTACTTTATTAAATGCATATCCGCTCAAAGACCTCTTTATGTTCAATATCTACTCAAAGACCTCTTTATGTTCTGTATATCTTATTAATGCAATAAGGAAAAAATCTTGCTATATATATAGATTGCTTTACTTTCAGTAGAGTCGTGTAGCTTTTCAGAGGAGAAACCAACACAGCCAATCCTATCTTTGAAGAGAGAGATATTTCAAAACATAATTTTCTAGGCCTCTCTTGAACCACAAACTGTTATTGAATCATGAGAATGAAAATTAAACATGTATATATTTTTGATTTTGCACTACCTTTAAGAAAAAGTAAATAAAGTATATATTTTATCATTTTATCCACAATAATGATAGCATTTCAAAAAGTATTAAAAAATAATTTGGAGAATGAATAGCTAATGATAAGGGTAAAATAGAAAAGTGATTTGATAAGTAAAAGTGAAAAATACAATAGAAAAATAAAGTGAATGGATTTAGTATGTCATGTATTAAAGGAAGAAGTAGGGAAAACGCCTCATTTCTCTAGAAAAACAGTACGTAAGAAGTTGAAATTACGCGGATTCACCATTTGAAGCGTCTGAAAGAAAGAAGTTAGGAATTATTAAAGCATGAATACAAAAGGCTAACTCCATCATCAAGTAATACTGGATTACTCCACGAGATATATATATTCATTATATCTCTCTACTTTCACTTGCTAAATCACTCACAAAATACATAACTTAATTAAATATATACTAGTACGGTTAAAAATATAGAGAAACGGATGATTTTATCTGTAAGACTTAAGAACGGCACCACAGAAACAACAGATAATAGCTTTCCACGACTTCCAGTAAAAGGGAACGTAACAAAATCTGGTTGCAGTTCGCATTTCAGCAACTTGAGCACCATGGCCGCAACGCGAACACGAACCAGCTACTGGTTTACTCTGCCTCATCATCTTCTTCTGATCCACCAAAAAGCAAAAACACACCATTATATTATACGTATAACTGACCCGCGTACGTACTTTTTCAGACTCGAATTATGAGTACAGAATTTAAGGAAAGGTTCGTTTTATCAACTGTTGTTGTTTGAATGATGATCCGAAAGAGTGGTATGTTGGGCTATTATATACTAGTACGAGTACGTTACTACATGGCATTTGATCCCTTGATATTTAAATTTCGAGGTGCCACGAAACCGCCTAGGATATGGGGGTGGTGTGGTCCGCGTGGAAAGGGCAAAGGTGTTATTAATTAAACTAGGTTTTGGTCAATGTCCAAGTTCAGCTTCCAACCAAGGAACCATTGCCACGCGTGGGGAACTCTTGAATATGGCGTGGGCTTTAGAATTTTTAATTCATAGTGTCAATGAATTTTGCATTATCAATCGCTTAGAAGATACTTATCGGTAATATTTTCTTTCTCCCAATTTATGCGATAATTTACTTGGATTTTAAGAGTCAAATTTCTTAGTGTTGATTATGAATTAATTTTGATAAAAATCTTTTTTTTTTTTTAGAAAACATTACATATTTTTAAAAGTACATAAAAAGTAATACATAAATTATACTAGTATTTTAATAATTTAAAGTATATAAAAGATATATTTAAAAATTGCAATAAGACAAGCAGCGGGTTGTTAAACTATATTGACAATGCAAGAACTCTGCATATCATTATTGTATTTGAAAATAAAGTTGAATTCCTTGTTATATGATTCATGTACTTGAAGAAGGAAACCTACTATACGTTCCTAGTTAAGGTATGGGTAACTGCCACATGTCCATTTTACAGTTAGGATGATTCTATTCTTGTGTTTAATGCAGGGCGTGTTTTTAAATTTAAACTCCAGTTGGACAGCTCCATGTTCATGCGATCTTTTTCTTTCTATGGTACAAAAGAAGAAGTGGGGTGGTCCATCCATTTTAGATATTATTACTACATGTCAAACTCAATAGCGCTAAGAGCATATATGAGAGGGAAGAATAATTAAATGTTGGACGTTTGGTGTTATAAACAACAATCGATTTCCAGTCAAAAGAAGAAATTAAATTAGAAGAAAGAAACTTAAAGTGGAACTTGTCCAAGATGCATGCAACTTACGAGAAGTTTACCAAATAAGAGAAGGTTATTTGTTTATTTCTTGAAAGAATTTTGATCATCCAATTCTAAATTTTAAGCTAATGAGCGAAGTAGTGTAGGATTACTTAAGCTTACGATGAAATCTTTATACAACTGATGAGACATAAATATAGCGCATTTTCTATACATCCTCCTGCACGTGTAACTCGATTATTGATTTCCTCTTTTAATGTTTATTTCGTTTTTTGTTTTTAAAGTAGAGAGAGGAGGCCCAACATGAGTGGGCCTAGAGAAAGGGAGACAAAGTAGAGATAATGAGTGTGTCTGGAGCAATATTGTGGATCTGTAGACTATAGATGTAAAAATTGCGCGGGGCGTCCTATTAATCTGTAGCTGCTTTGTCTTTTTGTTTGCATTCGTACTTATTTTTTAAAAAATTTCAGCTTCCCTTTATAACTGAGAAACTGCTCTAGAGATGAAGTTTTCGGGTTACTAAACAAAAACTTCAGCTCTAAAGCTGAAGGTTTTATTTTATAACTGGCAAACTTCAGCTCTAGAGCTGAAGTTTTCTAGTTACAACATAGAAACTTCAGCTCTAGAGCTGAAGTTTGCCAGTTATAAAATAAAAACTTAAGCTCTAGAGCTGAAGTCTAGAGCTGAAGTTTTTATCTTTATAACTGGCAAACTTCAGCTCTAGAGCTGAAGTTTCCCGGTTACTAAACAAAAACTTATAAAATAAAACTTCAGCTCTAGAGCTGAAGTTCGCGAGTTACAAAATAAAAACTTCAGTTCTAAAGCTGAACTTCAGGCCCGACTACTATAATGCTGAAGTTTTGTGTAACTGCCTTTGCTACTTCAGCCCCCTGTGATGAAGTTATGTGAAAAAGCGGGTACGCTTGCAATTTTTTTTACAAAGAGGGCACAGGTTAAAATGTAGCATAAAAAACGGGTATAGATGCAAATGCCCCACTATAGATAGAAATCTAGAGCAGCTCCATGGGCTGAGTCGAGAGAATATTGGGGCATTTGCATCTATACCCGTTTTTTGTGTCACGTTTTAATTTGTGCCCGATTTACAAAAAAATTACAAGCGTACCCGCTTTTTCACGTAATTTCAGCATACGGGGCTGAAGTAGCAAAGTAATCATGCAAAACTTCAGCATTCTAGTAGACGGGAGTGAAGTTTTTATTTTTGTAACTGGCGAACTCTAGCTCTAGAGCTGAAGTTTTAGTTTTGTAACTGGCAAACTTCAGCTCTAGAGCTGAAGTTTTTGTTTTGGTAACTGACGAACTTCAGCTCTAGAGCTGAAATTTTTGTTTGTAGAGTTGGAGTTTTTATTTTGAAACTGGCGAACTTTAGCTCTAGAGCTGATGTTTTTAATTTGTAATTTATTTGTATTTGGCGAACTTCAACTCTAAAGCTGAAGTTTTAGCCTATTTACACCATGAATGTAATCCTTCCCTTGTTCATAATGATGAAAATCGTTGGGCTCATAGTGCCTTTCAGTTGGTCAAACATATGGAAGGGAAGAAAAATAAGCAGTAACATATTGATACCGTAATTACATAAACCTCATCAGTTGAAATACAATTGAATCACGAACTGCAAATTAATAGATATCCGCATACCAACTTTCCCAAAACTCTGCATACAGAAATAAAAATTAATCTAGCAATAATTAGGGTAACAGAATAATTAACTTACTGCAATACTAGAAGTCGGTGGATTTAGCTGAAGACAGGCAAACATGAGCCTAATTGGTCAAACATATGGAATGATGGTAGTATTAGAGAATTAATCACAGTGACTTTCAGTTGTTCATAGAAGAAGAAGAAGAAGAAAATGAAGGAGGAGAAGAAGGAAGAGAAAAGGGCTGAAATTATTTAAAAATTAGATACATGTTAAAAAATTTTAAAAAAATGGTATAGGTTAAATGGGGGCAACCAAATAGGGCATCCCTTGCAATTTTTACGAGAATATTAGCTTAAAACAAGAATATGTAGAGATAAAGATTGTGCAATAAATTCATCAAAGTTTAGCTTTAATATTGTTTACCTCAAAAAATGAGTTTAATAATGAAAGATATTTTATGGTTTTAAAGATACGTGATATATTCTAATACTTGTGATTATACAAGTAATGTTGAGCTTAAGTAAGAAGAAATAAAGAACCAAATCGGTGTTGTGGAGGCAATACGGGGCCTCAAGCTTGACTTATCCAAGGACCTCGAGGTCAGTTAGGAGTGATAAAGTATGAACAATAAAATAAAGGCAATAAAGCTGAAGAATAGTTAGAGAGCACGTTAAAAAGAAGAATAAGAATGGTCTATTGCAATGCATAATCTGATCCTTTTACAAAGTGATTGGGGTCCCCTTTATAGAGGAGGAGAAGGACCTAACATAGTACATTGCTCATAAAGATAAATAATTTCATTGGTACAGGTGTATAATAGCCTAGTACGGATCTGTCCCATCTCGTACGACCCTTGTCCTGTAATTAATGCCATGGTCCACGCGCCTTTGAGAAATTTTGCTCTTTCTTGATTGAATTCGAGACAATGCTGCCCTCGACGTAGTCCGTGCCAGACACTCGATCAACTTCCCTAAGGTAGGTATTCCTTAGCTAGATACGATACCCACTTCGAGTTTCTCGGACTCGGGCCTATAGCCCGATTTAAGCTTTTAAAGTCATATTTCTCAATTTTGACCATATATAGATAGTCCCCGTATTTCTTAGAATAGAATGATATGAAACAACTTTGACCTCGATTTTCTCGAGCTTCTTGTGATGACATCACCCTCGTGATGTAGGAGTTCGAAGTGATGGGAATGTCCCGTTGGTTCATTCTCGCAGAAGCATTGAATGCAACGCCGGTTTGTTTTCCCAAAAACATTGAATGCGTCGTCAGTTTCGTCATCATTTCTCTATAAATAAGGGACTATTTGAACCAAAACTTAACTCATTCTTTCAACAACCTTTAGCCCTTTCCCTTCTCTATATCCTCTTCTAACATCCTATTTTTATGGTTCAATCCCATGACCACCAGGTCATATGGCAGCAACTTTGTTAGTTATGCCATGACTCGTTTTCAAAGCTTTTCTCCACTAAGTGAGATTATACTGAGTTGTTTTGTTATTATTGGTCCGAAACAATGAGAGAAGGGCACCAAATTCCTCCCGTATCAGAAGATATGTGGTCTTTATACCGCTGCTCATCTCTTAACTTCAATCTGGTATGGCGCTTCATTCTTTTTGCTTTCCATGGAGTGAGGTGTCACTATCTACTAACTTTTGCATCCTATACTGGTACAATGTCTCAAAAAGTGGCTTCATAATAGTAGTACTGACGAGACCCATACTCGCCAAGCTTTTCACCAGGCCACAATTTTCTTCGCTTGTTAAAAACTTTTGCTCCTTGATAGGCTAGAGCATTTTCTTCATCTATTGCTGTTTCGGAGGAGGTTCTCGAAGGCACCGCTCTAAAGATCGAAATGGAGTCTCCGAGTAGAAGGTTCTCGAAGATGTCGCCATTGAGGATATACCCTCGAAAGTAGATTAGGCCTTTGACTGTTGTTTTTCCTTCTTTGTTTCTGTGTAAGGGCCCCTCGTGGGTCTTGTAAACATCCTTTATAAATATAATAATTTCTTCATTTAGTCTTTAATTTGTGTTGAACTCCGAGTGTATGACTCTAACAATTAATCCAAATATTGCCCGGGAAATAATAAATCCGTAGGTTTTTATTTATTTAATATGATACTTCTTAAAGTTCTTTGTTATAACTCGAGATAAGCTTGGATTGATTTGACGTGAACTTAGGTCACCCGGACTTTTGAATCCGATTTCAGTGAGAGCAGGGTCTCGATTTTTGAAATAAAGGTAGCCTTTTTAGGCTTTGCTTATAGTCCTCGAGTGAGAATTTTCTCGAGCTCGGGTAGCCTTTGGACATAGTAATCGGGTGAGCGTTTTCCCGATAATTTGAAAATATAGATAGCCCTTAGGCTTTACAAATAGTCCCCGAGTGGGAGCTTGCTCGAACTCGGGTAACCCTTGGGTTTAGTAATTGAGCAAAAATTTGTTTGAACTTGAAACAAAGATAGCCTTAAGGCTTTATAGACAATCCCCGAGTGAGAAGTTGCTCGAACTCGGGTAGCCCTTGGTTTTAATACTCGAGTGAGCGTTTGCTCGAACTTGAATTAAAGATAGCCCCGAGGCTTTAAAAATAGTCCTCGAGTGAGTACTTGCTCGAACTCGGGTAGCCCTTGGGCTTAATAGTCGAGTGAGCGTTTGCTCGGACTCGAAATAAAGATAGCATTGAGGCTTTATAAATATTCCTCGAGTGAGAACTTGGTCGAACTTGGGTAGTACTTGGGCTTAATAATCGAGTGAGCGTTTGCTCGGACTCGAAATAAAGATAGCCTGAGGCTTTATAAATAGTCCCCAAGTAAGAACTTGCTCAAACTTGGGTAGCCCTTGGGCTTAATAGTCGAGTGAGCAATTTACTCGAACTCGACTCGTAGATGGTTCTTAATAATTTATGACAAACTGATTCCCGATGCCTAGGTCCTATCGCCAACATCATGACATAAGCGGTTGAAGTGACTGAATGGTTTCTTTTTATATGGTTCCCAAAATCATTAATTGTAAGCAGCCGACGGTTGGCCTTTTGGCCTCCTCAGCACGTTTAAACGATCTTTATAAATAGACAAATCCCATAACCTTACAAATTTTATTCTCTTAGTGCTTCCAAAATCTCATTTAGCCTTTTCCAATCTCCTTGGTCTTTGTTGATACCCAATTTTTTCCCATATATTTTAAATATGCAATAATATCTTTAAAATAGCATATATATGCATATATAAATACGCCCGAGGTTTCATTATTTTTTTCATAATTTTTAAGGGTTTAAATTAATTTGTTTCTCCCTTTTTATCCATAAAATTCCCAATAATTATTTTTAAAATTATTATTTTGATAATTCATCTATGGGATTCCTATATTTAGTCCAAAATATGGCTAAGGTAATTTTTATATATTTTTGCAATTACATCTAGTATTTTTAAAGTTAAATTGCATATAATTGCAATGTTAGCCCATTTTAAGATGTAATTATGTTTTATATTCATAAAATTGGATCCTATATTTTTAAGTTGCTAATTACGTATTCTAAACTTTTTTAGCATTTTAAATTATTTTTTCTTAAATTATCTACTATTTTTTATAAATTAAACAGGAAAAAAAACTATTTATATTATAGCCAAATTGGCTTTCAATTATAGCCAAATCGGACCCCAATTCCCTGCCCAATTTTACAATTAAAAATCCGACCCACAACCTATTAACACATACTCAAACCTAGAACACACCCACCCTTTTGAATCTCGACCGTTGATCTCCTAGATCAACGATCTACATTATTACTTTCCTTTTTTAATCTAACGACCCCCAAAACCTACCCCATTCTCTCAATTGCACCGCCTTTGAATCCTCTCCTCCTATTTTCTCTCTCAGAAACGCTCAAGCCCTAATCACCGTCATCGGCGAGAACCTCCTTCCTATGGTGTTCTCGTGTCTTCTCCGACCACCTCTGGTCTCCTATACTACATGGTTCTTCGAATTCATGAGTCCTTGAGAAGATCTCAAGGAAAGCCAACCTGTTCCATTTGAAACTCATTTATTGGCCTGTCTTTGGCCATTTTCATTTGTAAGAAAAGATTTCCTCTTGTTTTTCGTTTGAGTCCATGAGTTTCGAACCAATTCTCTTCATCTCTACTATTTTCTGAAAAACCCTAGTTTGCTACTGTTCAATTCTTCTTAGATATTTATAGATCTAAGGTGATTCGAGTGTTATTAAGAATTTTCCTTTAAAATCCCATGTTTTAACTAACTATTTCGATTTTAGTCGCTCTTTTCTAAACTAGGGTTTTTGAAAATCCTTTTCTTCAAAAAGCTTTCTAGTTTTAAGTGTTTAGTCCCTTGTGTCTATGTGTTGTGATTAATTTTGTTGAGTTCTTCCTTAACCCTAACTAGCCTATGCTAAAACCCCTAATTTTTGACACTTTGTTTGGATTCTGTACTTGTCCGTGTTATTTGATACATGTCAATGTTCTATGCTTTGATTTACATGATTACTTCTTCGTTTAATTAGAATATCTTGTGATTTTACCCTTGTATGCCTCTACTAGGGTTTCAGATTCGATTCTTTCTATGTATACTTGGCTTATTTGCTTATTCATAGAAAACCTATATTATTTTCCCTAAATTAGTATTATTTTGAATCCTTATTCACTGATTTGCTATGGTAATACCTATGTACTGATTTCTGGTTATTTTCCTATTTTTACGACCTTTGATTATTTCTTACCTTATTTACGATTAACTATGATACTTGCTGATTCTTATTGATTGTTCCCTTAGTTTAACTTTTGTTCATTTACCCTTAATTACCCACCTCTTACTTAAGTATTTAATTTTTTTCCTTAATTATATGCCCTGCTCTTTTTCATTAACTGGTCACCCCTTTATTAGAAGAAAACCATGCTGATTTTATGCATGATTGATTATGTAATTTTCCCTAATTACTGAATGATTGATTCTTTACCTTATTTTACTCTGCTCTCAACTACTATATATACTCTCCTCCATTCTCACTTCCACACACGAATAATAGTTCAGAATACACACACACACACACACACAAACATACTCACATGCACACACACTCTAACTCTCTCTTCTTTCTCTACTACTTGTGCTAACTGCTTGTCTTGAAAGCCAAAGATGGACTGTAGAACTCTACTTGTTTTACTTTCTGCACTTTGCTTCCGTAACTGGTATGTTCCTAGTTCAATTCTGAAACTCAATTCTACGTGCTCCATGTTTGTTAATCCATGTCTCCTTCTGCACTAATTTAATGGCTTATGTATTTAATTGCCCTTATTGTTTACTGCTTATTTCAGTATGCTTAAACTTTGCACTCTTTTGTTCAAGTGTGTAATCAGCATGTCTGGGTCTCATTTGTCTTGTATAATACTTGGCCAGCATGTTTACTTGAGTTCTTGTTTATTTCCCTCAACTAGTATGCCCTAGTAAGTATCATAGACTCCTAATGTACTCAGTTAACACTAAGCGGCATGACAAATTCTGTGTAATAGACCCCTGTCCTCAGCATGACCACTCCCATACCATGTCTCTATGTCTTACTGCCTATTACTATTCTAATTTCGAGCATGATTCCCTTACTAACACTTTAAAGTAGTAGTTTTGTGTTCTGGATGTCAATGAGTTCCTACTTGTTCTTTATACTTGCTGGTCTATATGCTTCTCCTCTTATCTATGTTTATATGTTTCTGATTTGAGCTCTCTAAGTCCTCGACCCCCTGACCCTTGTCTGTAAAGCTGTTTCTCTTCACTTACAATCAAGTAATAAATGGTTCTGAATCTAGGCACTCTAAGATTTTTTGTGATTATGTGTTTTCTCAGAATTGCTTCCAAAACTGATTTCATTCTTAGTACTTTTCCTAAAAACTGTGCCTATTCCTGAAAACCTTTTTCATTCCTGAAAGTTTTACCTCAACACTATTTTATTAAGTTCTTCAAAACTATGTCAAGCACTCTCACTCTACTCTTAGACCACTAAGTTCTGCCCTTTTTGTGTGAGCCTTGCCTTGGGACTCTTGAGCTCCCTCTGAACTTGGACACATAAAAGCTGGCCTTTTCACACTGCACTTACTCTGTCTTGGCTATAAAATCTAGGTGTAAGCACTGTCCGGGATCCCTTGAGGTCCTTAGGGAACTCTAACACACCCATATATGAGAAAGGCTATGGAATAATCTTGGCGCTTGAGGTGATTTATTACATAACTCAGGGAGGAAGTCCTAATCAGGTGCTAAAAGTCTGGGCTTGTTTTCAGGCTCTCTATAGTGTAACTTTTTATTTTCTACTTGTGTAATTTATTTCAGTATTGGTCTGTAATAATCTGTTATAAATAAGTGCCAGGCTGGCTAGTGAAAATGGATGGGGGTAAATGTGCATGCTATAGTTGTTAAGGGTAGAAAACATGTTATTAGGTTTATATTCCTAATTGCGCAATAGAAACCATGCTTAAGGTTCATACATGCATTAGAAATCATGCTCTTAGGTCCTATGTTTATTGTTTCAATATGTGCATCCTTATAAAATCATGTGTTAAAATTTGCTAATAACTAGCACTTTACCATTATGTTATGTGCTGTCATATGCACTTAGAGATCTTGCCTAGAATAAAAACAACGCTAATAAACAGGTCACCTCCATATCTTCTGCATATTCTGAAAGTATGTAACACTTATGCATTTAGAAAAAAAATCCTACTCAGGTCCTACATATACATCACTCTTCATTTTGGTGCATTAGATATCATGCCTTTAGAATTGCATTCATATCCGCTTAGGCGCCTCTAGTTTAATTATTGATAAAAAAAATAGATTAACCCAGTTGGTCATAATTTCAAAATTCTGAACATTTAGAACAACATACTTAGTAATACAATTCAAACACTCTTCTCTAAGTAACCCTGATACTAGAACAATGTTTTATACCTAGGCAAGTCTTAGGTGCTAAATTTGTGAAAACTAGAAACATGATTCTTTAGGTATGCTGCTTTATTATCAACCGGTTTAAAATTAGTAGGCAAATCTGATTCAGACTTCTTTTTTGAGTCATGTAATAAACCCGATTCTGTTGTTATCACTTAGATACCATGCTTAGGGTCTGAAATTTAGATCTTAATTGTGTATGAGTCATGCTGTTTATGTGTACTATGTGTGGAGGTATATCTGATCCTTTCATTTGTCTTCCATGCTCCCCTTAATTGAAGTCCTACTTGTTTATTATATGTCGCCTTAGTATTTTACCTTTAAACCCGAGGGTCTACCTAGAACCCCTTTTTATAGGATAGGAGTCCTAAATTCCTCCGAGACGGATAGGAATGGACGGTAACAACATGCAATAGGGGTCGAGACCTACCCTCGCTTTAATTACCTTCAAGAGACGAGAATGGTAGATATGGATATGATGATCGGGGCATTAATACTACGTGTAGCCCCTCTTTGAGGAGTGTCATACCGGTTTGCATTGTTGTGATCCATAATATAAACAAACCTAGGATACCCGCTTACATTACTAAACATGCTTAGATTGTAATTCTTTTAAAAAATTTTCTTTTTTTTTTCATTAATTGCTTTTCAAACGCCTGTGTACTTAAATTTAAATCCCCTATTATTTGAGCCATACTTGTTTATTTGCTAATTGTACTAATTCACAAAAAACTATTTGGCAGGGAACCACACTAGTGGATCCTGAGGGATGCCTAACACCTTTTCCTTTAGGATAATTTCAAACCCTTACCCTGTCTCTGGTTACCAAACGTAGTTATAGATGAACTTTTTAGGTGCCCTAACGTACCTTAAATCGTTAGATGACGACTTTTCAAAAATGCAAACCCCTTTCCAAAAGGAACGAGTTGTCCTATACAAAAATTTCATAAACCCGATTTCACGAGAAAAATGGGGCGCGACAGCATGGCGACTACGCTGGAGATATTTAGGCTTTGGCCATTTCATACCGTTTTTGTGAATTTGTACCACCCTATGTGCAATTATTTGTTTAAATTTCTTTAAGCGTTTAATTTCTTTTTCAAAAGCAAATTGACATATCTTTATTGTTTCCTTCCTTTGTAACTGCTTTAAATTATAAAACTGTTGTATTTATCGTTTTCTTAACGTGAAAATACATGTCAACATGCTTTTAATTATTGAATAATCATGCTCAACATAATACTCCACTTGTGCCAAACAAATACTATAGCAAAGCTTGATGAGTTGTTGCGCCTTTCCTATATCATTACCCCTAAATTCGGAAAGGCTTATTTGCGGTAAAACTAGTCGATCAGCGGTATAGTCGACGGTTCCATGCCTTCCCCCTTGAGTTGTCCGCTCAAGGGTAGCAGTCTAAAACCCCATAGAAACCTTACTTTATTTAAATTGCACATGCATCATGGTCAAACCTAGCCGGTCCAGTTATGTTGTCCACATAATGAAACTTTAAGATAGCCTTGTCCAAAAGTCCACTGGGTTTCCCTAAACCCAAACGGACGTCATCACGTTCTGTGCATTTATTTGGAGAACTAAATGCTTCATGCTGATCATAAATGTATAAACAGTCGAGTCTAGTGAGGGGTAAGGTCTAACCCTTTTGTTTTGCAGAAAATGAGGCACGAGGGCCCCATCTTTGGAATGGTTAACATACCCCTACTCTTGTTAGACTGATGGAGAAATCCTCCATCGGATGACCAAATCAATGAATGGAAAGAAAGGGCCATCAAGACTAGCAAAAAGCTAGATTATCTGGAATATAGCCTGTTAGAATTGGAGGGAAAAGTGAGGAAAAGAGTCAACGACTACCAGAACATTGAGGGAAATGAAGAAGGACATCTAGCGAAGGCATTCTTACTAATGAGCCTACGCGAGCTGGACGATTTGATCAACGGGAACATTCAACATGAGGAAGGCCCTCCTAAGACCAAATAGATTTAGGCTTACTCGCTTTCTAAATGTAACAAAGCCAAATGCCAATAGTAACTTATTTCTTATCATTATTTCAGTATCCTTTTGTGATTCGTATGTTCTTACGTTATGAAATGAAGCATTATTAGCATTAAAAGTTCTCTAAGTCTATTTTTCGCTAGGCCTACCTCGGGCACAAAGAGGTTCCCAAATTAGGACACGCTTTACATTCCTCATTATGTGTTTAAATATTGCAATACTTTTTATAATCCACACTAACTTGATTACCTTTTGTTTTATTTTTGTTTTATTATTCCCCTCCCCAAAGGTTAGTGCGTGCACTCTAGCATCATCATCTTATTTCACAAGATCCAGGGGCCCTCCACCCGCTCCTTCTCTTAATCCCATTAAAGGCAAGGACAAAGGCAAGAATAAAATGGAAGACTTAAATAACATCAGGAAGGAGAACACAGCTGAACGGGCAGAGGCCACTGATGGCCAGGGTATTCGGGTTCCTAATGAGAATGTGTCACAACTTGAACAGAAACTGTTGAAATTCCAGGAAGAGCTCGATCAGGTTTGGAATCTGGCAAACCTGTCATTTTCCCTCAACACCCCAGATATCAACTTCCCCAAAGCTCAAAATCCTACACCTCCTCAAAACATCCCAAAATAGCAGAATCATCCCGCGCCTTATCATCATGCTGCTCCACCAAAGAACCAATGTAACACCTGCCATACCCAAAACAACACTCCACTACTCATCCTAGAACCCCAGAACTCCACAAACGATCATTTCTATACCCATACACCACGCTACCATAACAATTCTATCTATGTGGAGACCATGCCATACTCCACCCAACTTATTTCATGCACACCTGAGTCTGATGAAAAGGATCTACTTATCAGGAACTTGGCTGAGGAACTTAAGAAACTAACTAGATGAATTCAAGGCATTGAGTGAAACAAAGGAATCGAGGGGCTGAAATATAAGGATCTTTGCATACAGCCTGATGTCAAACTTCTTGAGTGGTACAAAGCTCCTAAGTTTGAAATGTTTGATGGTACGAGTGATCCAAGGGTCCATCTGAGGACCTACGGTGACAAGATGGTTGGAGTAGGGAAGTATGAAAGGATCCACATGAAGCTGTTCATGAGGAGTTTGAAAGGAGATACATTATCTTGGTACGTCAGCAAAGATCCGAAGAAGTGGTCAAGCTGGGTGGTCATGGAATCTGACTTTATGGACAGATTCAGGTTTAATACAGAGAACGCACCAGACGTGTTCTATATCCAAAATTTAAAGAAGAAGCCCATGGAGATGTTTTGCGAGTATGCTACTCGCTGGAGGTCCAAAGCTGCTAAGGTCAGACCCGCCTTAGAAGAGGAGAAAATGAACAAGTTCTTTGTCCAGGTTCAGGACCCGCAGTACTATGAACGACTGATGATGATTGAGAATCACAAGTTCTCCGACATTATCAAATTAGGTGAAAGAATTGAAGAAGGTATTAAAAGTGGTATGGTTACAAATTTTAAAGCCTTGCAAGCTACGAATAAGGCTTCACAGTCCGGTGGTGTGTCCAAGAAAAGGGACGTAAGGGCCGTGATGGTTGCACAATGGACCAAGTCTCCCCTTAAATACCAAGATTACCCAACACCTCCACTCACATACCAACCAACCCCAAATTACCAAGCACCCTTATACCAAGCTCCACCAATAACTTATCAGTCATCTCCACCTACTTCACCTAGATACTCCCAGCCCGCTCATGTCTACCAAAGTTATAATGCTCAACCATTCCATTATCAATCACCCCCTGCACGCTAAAACTTCCCTAGACCCCGACCTAATTTTGATCGCAGACCTCCAAAACAATATACCGCCACCGCTGAACCCATCAACAAGCTGTATGAGAGGCTCAAAGTTGCTGGTTATGTCACCCCTATCCCTGCTACAACCCCTGAGAAACCTTCTCAGTGGGTTAACCCAAACAAGTCCTATGCATACCACTCCGGCATGCAAGGGCATACCATCGATGAATGCCGCTCCTTGGAAGACAAGATACAGTCCTTGATTGGTAATAAGATCATTATGTCAAAGGAACCCACTCCAAATATTCGCAACAACCCTCTGCCAGACCATAAGGGTGGAGGTATTCACATGATCGAAGTAGAAGATGACTGGGATCCCGAGGGACCTATTAGGTTGATCACAGAAGGTGATGATCCAAAGAAACCGACAATTACCCTTAATCCAATCATAGCCCAGATCCAACCATCTGAGGACATTGAGGTGAATATGTCTATACCTCTTGAATTTGAAGTAGCGCCATCCACAAAGACATCGGTAAAAGTTGAGGTTGAATTCGTGTCTCCGGCAAATGCACCCGCATCATTTGAGGTTGCAGTCTTGCCATCCAAGGCACATGTTCCATTTGAAGTGAGGAAAGCCATTCCAATCCCAATGACGATATCAACCACACCACCCGTCTATACAAATACTGTACTTCGGGACTATACAACTGAGGCGAGAAGGAAGGGCAATATCAGGATTGAAGAAACTGTTGCAGCACAGGGTATGACAAGAACTAGTAGAGTCTATACCCCTGAACATCTAGCTGAATTAAGCAAGCAGGCCTCCAATCGGCCACCCCTCATTGAGATAGGTTCGGACGACCTTTGGAGGAAAATACAAGCCAATGAATATTCGGTCATCGACCAGTTACACAAGACGCCATAAAAAATATCCATTCTCTATTCGCTGCAAAATTTCGAGATGCACAAGAATGCTTTGTTAAGGGTGCTAAATGAAGCATACGTACTATGTAACATCACTTACGGGGAAATGGATAATATAGTAGGACAAGTGCTAGAAAGCTATAAGATCACCTTTTATGAGGACGAGCTGCCACCTGAAGGGCTGGGGCACAACAAAGCACTGCACATCATCGTGTAATGCGAAGATTATTTCATCACCAGGATCCTGATCGAAGGAGGTTCCAGTCTTAATATTTGTCCGCTCGCAACACACAAGAAGTTTGCATGAGATAATGGATGGAGCAATCAATGTGAAAGCCTTCGATCGTTCTCAGAGGTCTACCATCGGTGAGATTAGTCTATGCCTGTAGATGCGACCAACTTGGTTCGAGGTCAATTTATAGGTAATAGATATACCAGCGTTTTAATACTTACTATCGGGACGGCCATGGATTCATACTGTTGGGGCTGTAACATCAACGCTACATCAGGCAGTAAAGTGTGAGTGGAATCACGAGAAAGTGATCATTCACGGTGATGGTAGAAATACTATGTATAGTCGCCAGACCATTCCGGCGATTGAGGGAAGAAGGAAGCTGAGTTGGAGAAACTTACCACCATATTGAGCGGGTCAATGCTATCGACAAAGACAAATGGTGGGATAACAAAATCGAGAGTATACTGAGCCGGAGTGGGTACGAACCTGGAAAAGGGCTCGGCAAGAACCTCCAAGGAATCTCTAAACCTATAAAACTCAAGAAACATGGCATTACTTCGGTTTGGGATATGAATACACCTGGGAAGAATTCAATATCTGGTCGCCACATGGCGCGGTCCTTACTACCCATTAGAGCAGCCAATACCGCATATAGAGCATACCTTCCAACAGGTCGACATTATTTATGGGTCAAATAAAGAAGAAGCACTTGCAGCAGTGAAGAACTTGTTTCTAGAGGGCAGTGATATGTACTATTGCATTGTTCTCGAGGAGGGCGGAGGAAGGCCCTTCCATACAGGCTGTAAACAGGGGGCACAACTCAAGAATTGGACCATCAGGATAACCAAAGCCCGACGAGCCTCAGGGTAGCAAGGCTAAAATAAGCATTATTCACTATTTTATTTAACAAATTATTTTCTTTTTGCATTTTTCAATTCCCGCAATAAGATCTTCGATGTTCAAAAAAATTATTCAATTTATCAAAATCATGTTTGATTTTTCTAATGAATTAATATTTATTTCTATCGTTTTCTCCCCTGCTTTACCAATACAACATTACTATTACTTGTCTTCACGACCAATGATAGTGACATGCAATAAAAGAACATTGATTTAGAGAAACATGACATAACTGGCGAGATTGTTAAAAAAGTTGAGGATTTTGAGAACAAACATAATTCCAACCTGGACGAGACCGAAATTGTCAACCTGGGAGATGAAGAAAACGTTAAGGAAACGTGAATCAACATTCACCTATCGCCATCAAAGAAGAAATAATACACAGAATTTCTAAAGGAGTATGAGGACATATTCGCCTGGTCGTATGATGACATGACTGGTCTGAGTCAACCAATCCAATGTGTCCACCGGTAAAGCAAAAGCTCAAAAAGTTCAAGCTTGATATGAGTTTGAAAATCAAGGAAGAAGTCACCAAGAAGATTAGCGCTAAGGTTCTTAGGGTAGTAGAATATCCGACATGGCTAGCCAACATTGTGCCAGTGCCAAAGAAAGTCAGGAAGGTCAGAGTCTGTGTCGACTCCCGGGATCTCAACCGGGCCAGTCCAAAAGACGACTTCACTTTACCAAATATACACATCCTGATTGACAATTGCTCCAAGCATGAGCTGTAGTCATTCGTAGATTATTTCGCTGGTTATCATTAGATCTAGATGGATGAGGAAGATGCTGAGAAAACAGCTTTCATTATGCCGTGGGGAGCTAACTGTTACAAGATGATGCCATTCAGCCTGAAGAATGCAGGGGCCACCCATATGAGGGCCATGACTACCATCTTGCATGATATGATATACAAAGAGATAGAGGTATATGTGGTTGGTGTTATTATTAAATCCAAGAAAGCCACTAACCACATAGAAGATCCGAGGAAGTTCTTCAACAGACCGCAGAGATACAACCTAAAACTAAACCATACAAAGTGCGTATTTAGGGTTCCCACTGGGAAATTACTTCGCTTCATTGTGAGCTACCGAGGAACAAAATTGGATCCATTGAAAGTCAAAGCCATTCAGGAACTACCACCACAAAAGAATAAGAAGGATGTGATGAGTTTCTTGGGAAGGCTTAACTACATTAGCTGATTCATAGAACAACCTACACTTATCCGTGAGCCAATCTTTAAGATGTAAAGACGGACGCCGCCACCAAATGGGCCGATGATTGGCAAAAGGCCATTGACAGAATCAAGGAGTACCTATCAACACCACTAGTATTAGTCCTGCCCGAGCTAGGTAGACCCTTATTACTCTACCTTGCAGTGTTAGATGAAGCTTTCTGCTACGTTCTGTGGCAGCATGATGAAATAAGGAGGAAGGAACAAGCCATTTATTATCTTAGTAAGAAGTTCACCTCGTATGAGGCCCGTATTCTCTATTGGAATGCACCTTTTTACGCTTTGACTTGGGTAGCTCAGATGCTGAGACATTATTTTTGTTGCCTATACTACAAATCTGATATCGAGAATGGATCCCTTGAAGTACATCTTTCAGAAGCCCATGCCCACTGGCAAGCTAGCCAAGTGGCAAATCCTGTTGAGTGAGGTCGACATTATTTACGTAACTCAGAAAGCGGTCAAGTGACAGGCACTGCAGACCATCTTGCTGAAAACCCCGTGGATGGAGGATACAAACCCTTGAAAACGTATTTTCTTGATGAAGAGGTATCATTCATAGGAGAGGACACTGCAGAATCCTATGATGGTTGGAGAAACCTTCTTCGATGGAGAAGCAAACTTCAAAGAAGTTGGCACAGCAGCAGTCCTAATATAAGAAATCGATTAGCATTATCCGGTGTCTGCCAAACTCAGGTGCCCCTGCACCAAAAATATAGCCGAGTATGAATCCTGCATCTTAGGACTCAAAATGGCCATTGACATGAACGTTCAGGAGCTGCTAGTGATTGGAGATTCAGACTTACTTATACATCAAGTACGAGGAGAATGGGCAACCAAGAACTCCAAGATACTCCCGTATCTGCATCACGTACAGGAATTGAGAAAGAGGTTCATGAAGACGGAATTCCAACATGTAATAGATGGAACCAACTTAGTTCGAGGTCAATTTCCAGGTAATAGATGTACCAGCGTCTTACAACTTGCTGCTAGGACGACCATGGATTCATGCTGCAAGGCCTGTAACATCAATGCTGCATCAGGCAGTAAAGTGTGAATGGAATCACTTGAAAGTGATCATTCACGGCGACGATAGCTACCCTATGTATAGTCGCCAGACCATTCCGGCGATTGAGGGAAGAAGGAAGCTGGGTGGAGAAATTTACCACCATATTGAGCGGGTCAATGCTATTGACAAAGACAAATGGAGGGATAACAAAATCAAGAGTATACTGAGCTGGAGTGGGTACGAACCTGGAAAAGGGCTCGGCAAGAACCTCCAAGGAATCTCTAAACCTATAAAACTCAAGAAACATGGCATTACCTTCGGTTTGGGATATGAATACACCAGGAAACAATTCAATATCTAGTCACCACCATGGCACGATCCTTACTACCCATTACAGCAGCCAATACCGCATATAGAGCAGACCTTCCAACATGCCGACATTATTTATGGGTCAATAAAGAAGAAGCACTTGCAACAGTGAAGAACTTGTTTCTGGAGGGCTGTGATATGGACTATTGCATTATTCTCGAGGAGGAAGGGGAGGAAGGCCCTTCCATACAGGCTGTAAGCAGGGGGGCACAACTCAAGAATTGGGCCATCAGGACAACCAAAGCCTGACGAGCCTCGGGGTAGCAAGGCTAAAATAAGCATTATTCACTATTTTATTTACCAAATGATTTTATTTTTGCTTTTTTCAATTCCCGCAATAAGATCTTTGATGTTCAAAAAAATTATTTAATTTATGAAAAGCATGTTTGATTTTTCTAATGAATTAATATTAATTTCTATCGTTTTCTCCCCTGCTTTACTAATACAACATTACTATTACTTGTCTTAATGAACCAATGACAGTGATATGCAATGAGACAATGCTATAAACGAACATTGATTTAGAGAAAGATGACATAGCTGACGAGATTGTAAAAGAAGTTGAGGATTTTGAGAACAAACCTAATCCCAACCTAGACGAGACCGAAATTGTCAACCTAGGAGATGAAGAGAACATTTAGTAAATGCGAATCAACATTCACCTATCGCCATCAGAGAAGAAAGAATACACAAAATTTCTAAAGGAGTATGATGACATGACTGGTCTGAGTGTCTATAGTGGCTCACAAACTGCCAACCGATCCAATGTGTCCACCGTTAAAGCAAAAGCTCAAAAAGTTCAAGCCTGATATGATTTTGAAAATCAAGGAAGAAATCACAAAGCAGATCAAAGCTAAGGTTCTTAGGGTAGTAGAATTCCCGAAATGTCTAGCCAACATTGTGCCAGTGCCAAAGAAAGTTGGAAAGGTCAGAGTCTGTGTCGACTATCGGGATCTCAACTGGGCCAGTCCGAAAGATGACTTCCCTTTACCAAATATACACATCTTGATTAAAAATTGCGCCAAGCATGAGCTGCAGTCATTCATAGAGTATTTTACTGGTTATCATTAGATCTGGATGGATGAGGAAGATGCTGAGAAAACGGCTTTCATTACGCCGTGGGGAGCTTACTGTTACAAGATGATGCCATTCAGCCTGAAGAATGCAGGGGCCACCCATATGAGGGACATGATTACCATCTTCCATGATATAATACACAAGGAGATAGAGGTATATGTGGTTGATGTTATTATCAAATCCAAGAATGCCACTAACCATAGAGAAGATCTGAGGAAGTTCTTCAACAGACTGCGGAGATACAACCTGAAACTAAACCCCACAAAGTGCGTATTTGGGGTTCCTGCAGGGAAATTGCTTCGGTTTATTGTGAGCTACCGAGGAATAGAATTGGATCCATCGAAAGTCAAAGCAATTCAAGAACTACCACCGCAAAAGATCAAGAAGGATGTGATAAGATTCTTAGGAAATCTTAACTACATTAGCCGATTCATAGCATAGTCTACACTTATCTGTGAGCCAATCTTTAAGATGCTAAAGACGGTCGCCGCCACCAAATGGGCCGATGACTGCCAAAAGTCCTTCAACAGAATCAAGGAGTACCTGTCAACACCACTAGTATTAGTCCCGCTCGAGCTAGATAGACCCTTATTACTCTACCTTGCAGTGTTAGATGGAGCTTTCGGCTATGTTCTGCTGTAGCATGATGAAACAGGGAGGAAGGAACAAGCCATTTATTATCTTAGTAAGAAGTTCACCTCGTATGAGGCCCGGTATTCTCTATTAGAACGCACCTTTTATGCTTTAACTTGGGTAGCTCAGATGCTGAGACATTACTTTTGTGCCTATACTATATATCTGATATCGAGAATGGATCCCTTGAAGTACATCTTTCAGAAGCTCGTGCCCACTAGCAAGCTAGCCAAGTGGAAAATCCTGTTGAGTGAGTTCGACATTATTTACATAATTCAGAAAGCGATCAAGTGACAGGCACTAGCAGACCATCTTGCTAAAAAACCCCGTGGATGGAGGATACGAACCCTTGAAAATGTTTTTCGTGATGAAGAGGAATCATTCATAGGAGAGGACATTGTAGAATCCTATGATGGTTGGAGAAAAGTTCTTCGATGGAGAAACAAACTTCAAAGAAGTTAGCACAACAACAATCCTAATATCAAAAATCGGTTAGCATTATTCAGTGTCTGCCAAACTCAAGTTCCCCTGCACCAACAATATGGCCGAGTATGAAGCCTGCATCTTAGGACTCAAAATGGCTATTGCCATGAATGTTCAGGAGCTGCTAGTGATTGGAGATTCAGACTTACTTATACATCAAGTACGAGGATAATAGGCAACCAAGAACTCCAAGATACTCTCGTATCTGCATCACGTACAGGAATTGAGAAAAACGTTCATGAAGACGGAATTCCAACATGTAATAGATGGGACCAACTTGGTTCGAGGTCAATTTCTAGGTAATAGATGTACCAACGTCTTATAACTTGCTGCTGGTATGGCCACAGATTCATGCTGCTGGGACTGTAACAACAACGCTGCGTCAGGCAGTTAAGTGCGAATGGAATTACCGGAAAGTGATCTTTCACGGCGACGGTAGCAACCCTATGTATTATCGCCAGACCATTCTGGCGATTAAGGGAAGAAGGAAGCTATGTAGAGAAACTTACCACCATATTGGGCGGGTCAATGTTGTTGACAAAGACAAATGATTAAATAATGAAATTGAGAGTATACTGAGCTGGAGTGGGTTCGAACCTGGAAAAGAGCTCGGCAAGAACCTCGAAGGAATAACTAAACCTATAAAACTCAAAAAACATGGCATTACCTTCGGTTTGGGATATGAATACAGCTGAGAAGAATTCAATATCTGGTCACCACCATGGCGCGGTCCTTATACCGCATATAGAGCAGACCTTCCAACAGGCCAACATTATTTATGGGTCAAATAAAGAAGAAGCACTTGTAGAAGTTTAAAACTTGTTTTTAGAGGGCAGTGATATGGACTATTGCATTATTCTCGAGGAGGAAGGGGAGGAAGGCCCTTCCATACAGGCTGTAAGCAGGGGGCACAACTAAAGAATTGGACCATCAGGAAAACCAAAGCCCGACGAGCCTCGGGATAGTAAGGCTAAAACAAGCATTAATCACTATTTTATTTACCAAATAATTTTCTTTTTGCATTTTTCAATTGCCGCATTAAGATCTTCGATTTAAAAAAAATATTCAATTTATCAAAAGCATATTTGATTTTTCTAATGAATTAATATTTATTGTTATCGTTTTC
This sequence comes from Nicotiana glauca, assembly GCA_026770625.1. NCBI lineage: Eukaryota > Viridiplantae > Streptophyta > Magnoliopsida > Solanales > Solanaceae > Nicotiana > Nicotiana glauca. The sequence goes on from MU781925.1 coordinate 29,171, forward strand.
TCCCTTGATTTACCAATACAATATTACTATTACTTGTCTTGATAAACCAATGACAGTGACATGCAATGAGACAAAGTAATAAACGAACATTGATTTAGAGAAAGATAACATACCTGATAAGATTGTCAAAGAAGTTGAGGATTTTGAGAATAGATCTAATTCCTACCTGGACGAGATCAAAATTGTCAACCTGGGAGATGAAGAAAACGTTAAGGAAATGCGAATTAACATTCACCTATCGCCATCAGAGAAGAAAGAATACACAGAATTTCTAAACGAGTATGTGGACATATTCGCCTGGTCGTATGATGAGATGACTGGTCTGAATATGTCTATTATGGCTCACAAACTGCCAACCAATCCATCGTGTTCACAGGTAAAGCAAAAGCTAAGAAAGTTCAAGCCTGGTATGAGTTTGAAAATCAAGGAAGAAGTCACCAAGCAGATCAACACTAAGGTTCTTAGGGTAGTAGAATACCCGAAATGGCTAGCCAACATTGTGCCAGTGCTAAAGAAAGTCGGGAAGGTCAGAGTCTGTGTCGACTACCGGGATCTCAACCGGGCTTGTACGAAAGACGACTTCCCTTTACCAAATATACACATCCTGATTGACAACTGCGCCAAGCATGAGCTGTAGTCATTCGTAGATTATTTCGTTGGTTATCATTAGATCTATATGAATGAGGAAGATGCTGAGAAAATGGCTTTCATTACACTGTGGGGAGCTTACTGTTACAATATGATGCAATTCAGCCTGAAGAATGCAAGGGCCACCCATATGAGGGCCATGACTAACATCTTGCATGATATGATACACAAGGAGATAGAGGTATATGTGGTTGATGTTATTATCAAATCCAAGAAAGCCACTAACCACATAAAAGATCTGAGGAAGTTCTTCAATAAACTACGGAGATACAACCTGAAACTAAACCCCACAAAGTGCGTATTTGGGGTTACCGCTAGGAAATTGCTTAGGTTTATTGTGAGCTGTCGAGGAATAGAACTGGATCCATCGAAAGTAAAAGCCATTCAGGAACTACCACCGCAAAATAACAAGAAGGATGTGATGAGTTTCTTGGGAGGGCTTAACTACATCAGCTGATTCATAGCATAGTCTACACTTATCTGTGTGTCAATCTTTCAGATGTTAAAGACGGCCGCTGCCACCAAATATGCCGATGACTTCCAAAAGGCCTTCGACAGAATCAAGGAGTACCTATCAACACCACTAGTATTAGTCCTGCCCGAGCTAGCTAGACACTTATTACTCTACCTTGCAGTATTAGATGGAGCTTTTGGCTGCGTTCTGCGGCAGCATGATGAAACAGGGAGGAAAGAACAAACCATTTATTATCTTGGTAAGAATTTCACCTTGTATGCGGCCCGATATTCTCTATCAGAATGCACCTTTTATGCTTTGACTTGGGTAGCTCAGATGCTGAGATAATACTTTTGTGCCTATACTACATATCTGATATCGAGAATGGATCCCTTGAAGTACATATTTCAGAAGCCCATGCCCAATGGCAAGCTAGCAAAGTGGCAAATCCTGTTGAGTGAGTTCGACATTATTTACGTAAATCAGAAAGCAATCAAGGGACAGGCACCGGCAGACCATCTTGTTAAAAACCCCGTGGATGGAGGATACGAACCCCTAAAACGTATTTTCTTGATGAAGAGGTATCATTCATAGGAAAGGACATTGTAGAATCCTATGATGGTTGGAGAAAAGTTCTTCGATGGAGCAACAAACTTCAAAGAAGTTGGCACAGTAGCAGTCCTAATATCAGAAATCGGTTAGCATTATCCGATGTCTGCCAAACTCAGGTTACCCTGCACCAACAATATGGCCGAGTATGAAGTCTGCATCTTAGGATTCAAAATGGCCATTGACATGAACGTTCATGAGCTGCTAGTGATTAGAGATTCAGACTTACTTATACATCAGGTACGAGGAGAATGGGAAACCAAAAACTCCTACATACTCCCGTATCTGCATCACGTACAAGAGTTAAGAAAGAGGTTCATGAAGACGGAATTCCTACAGTCTGCACATCAACTGGGGCAACCCCCTATATGCTAGTTTGTGGTACATAGGCTGTTATTCCTGCTGAGTTAGAAATTCCTTCCCTAAGGATCATACAAGAAGCCGAGCTCGACGACGTAGAGTGGGTAAAAAGTCATTATGAGCAGCTAGCCCTTATAGACGGAAAGAGAATGAAAGCAGTCTGCCATGGTCAACTCTACCAGAAAATGAATGTCCAGAGCCTTCAACAAGAGAGTTAAGCCAAGTCAGTTCACACCGGGGTAGCTGATGTTAAAGAAAATTTTTTTGCATCAAGATGAAGCCAAAGGGAAGTTCTCTCCCAACTGGCAGGGTCCATACATGGTTCACCGGGTTTTGACAGGGGGAGCCCTCATACTTGCAGAAATGGATGGAGAAGTCTGGCCAAAGCCGATCAATTCAGATGTAGTCAAATGTTACTTTATGTAATCCTTATGCTTTCCTTATATGATGTAAAATTGAACTACGACTGACCTGATTCTCATTTAAGAGGGGATACATAGACAACCCTATGGGTTTGGTCACAATTCAATAAAATTTCATTTCCCCCACAATTGGAAATTAGGGCAGAATTTTAAGGAGGACCCTCAAAATTCCAAAGTCATTTCAGCCGATCACCGTGCGAGCAACAGTTAGAAATGTCAACCAATCAAACTGGGGCAGAATTTTGAGAAGGACCCTCAAAATTCCGTAGCAGGAGAGGTTGTAATGTCCTGAACTAGGATTGTAAAATCATTAGACATACTGTACACCCATGGGGCCAACATTGTTCAAGAATATGATTCTCAGAACCGTTGCACTTACCAACATTTGCTATCAGCACATACCAGTGATGTTCCGTATGTCACAATGCTCCCAATAATCACAACATTGCAATCTTCTATCAACTGAGAAAACTCTACTGTCATTTGTTATCTTATTTCTTGGATAAGGGTGCCATTCTGCCTTCCGAGGTTAAGCTCTACCTCCATCTGCATCTCCATTGTATAAGGCTACCATTCTGCCTTCCTATTTGCAAAGGCTACCATTCTGTCTTCTAATTTGTATAAGGCTACCATTCTGCCTTTCGAGGTTAAGCTCTACCTCCATTTGCATCTGCATTGCATAAGGCTACCATTTTGCCTTCCAATTTGTATAAAGCTACCATTCTGCGTTCCGAGAAAAAACACTGTCTCCATCTGCATCTGCATTGCATAAGGCTACCATTCTACCTTCCAATTTGCATAAGACTACCATTTTGCCTTCTAATTTGCAAAATACTACCATTGTGCCTTCCGAGGTTAAGCTCTACCTCCATGTGCATCTGCATTGCATAAGGCTACCATTTTGCCTTCCTATTTGCATAAGGCTACCATCCTGTCTTCCAATTTGCATAAGGCTACCATTCTGCCTTCCGAGGTTAAGCTCTACCTCCATCTGCATCTGCATTGCATAAGGCTACCATTCTACCTTCCAATTTGCATGAGACTACCATTTTGCCTTCTAATTTGCAAAATACTACCATTGTGCCTTCCGAGGTTAAGCTCTACCTCCATCTGCATCTGCATTGCATAAGGCTACCATTCTACCTTCCAATTTGCATGAGACTACCATTTTGCCTTCTAATTTGCAAAATACTACCATTGTGCCTTCCGAGGTTAAGCTCTACCTCCATCTGCATCTGCATTGCATAAGGCTACCATTCTACCTTCCAATTTGCATGAGACTACCATTTTGCCTTCTAATTTGCAAAATACTACCATTGTGCCTTCCGAGGTTAAGCTCTACCTCCATCTGCATCTGCATTGCATAAGGCTACCATTCTACCTTCCAATTTGCATGAGACTACCATTTTGCCTTCTAATTTGCAAAATACTACCATTGTGCCTTCCGAGGTTAAGCTCTACCTCCATCTGCATCTGCATTGCATAAGGCTACCATTCTACCTTCCAATTTGCATGAGACTACCATTTTGCCTTCTAATTTGCAAAATACTACCATTGTGCCTTCCGAGGTTAAGCTCTACCTCCATCTGCATCTGCATTGCATAAGGCTACCATTTTGCCTTCCTATTTGCATAAGGCTGCCATCCTGTCTTCCAATTTGCATAAGGCTACCATTCTGCCTTCCGAGGTTAAGCTCTACCTCCATCTGCATCTGCATTGCATAAGGCTACCATTTCGCCTTCATATTTGCATAAGGCTACCATTCTACCTTCCGAGACTAAACATTGTCTCCATCTGCATCTGCATTGCATAAGGATACCATTTTGCCTTCCAATTTGCATAAGGATACCATTCTACCTTTCGAGGTTAAGCTCTACCTCCATCTTTACTTTCATTGCATAAGGCTACTATTCTGCCTTCCAATTTGCATAAGGCTACCATTATGCCTTCCAATTTGTATAAGGCTACCATTCTGCCTTCCAACTTGCATAAGGCTACCATTCTGCCTTCCGAGGTTAAGCTCTACCTCTATCTGCATCGGCATTGCATAAGGCTACCATTCCGCCTTCCAACTTGCATAAGGCTACCATTTTGCCTTTAGAGGTTAAGCTCTACTTCCATCTGCATCTGTATTGCATAAGGCTACCATTTTTCCTTCCAACTTGCATATGGCTACTATTCTGCCTTCCAATTTGCATAAGGCTACTTTCCTACCCTTCAAGGCTAAGCTTTGCCTCCAATTTCTTTGAAACTAAGCGCTATCTCAAGCACTACTTATCTATCTTTTATTACGGGCTAAGCTCTTCCCTTCAATTCGCAAGACTGAGCTATATCTTGTCTGCATCATACTACTGCATCCTTCATGGGCTGAAATATTACCAACTCGTTCAAAGGCCTCATCGTTCGGAGGCACCATCTTCATGGCCCGAGAACACCATGTCATTGCCTGAGGATCTCCTTTAATCTTTTGCATATCATTATTTAAAGACTTCATGGTTCAGAGGCACCATCCTCATAGCCCGAGAACATCATTGCATGGCTTGCAAATCCTGTACCAATCAACCTATGACCCAGGACATCATACTCTAAGGACGCCATTCCTAACCGCCCAAAGACAACATTCATGGTCCGACGGGAATTTGTATCATATTTAAATTACTCAAAATATGCTTGTCATTTATTTGCAGGTAATCCCGCAAGCAATGGTCATTCTGGCAGGAGCGGTCCCACTCCAGTTCTCCTAGCCATTCCCGTAAGTCGCTTATTCGTCCAACCCTATACATTGCGTCCGTTCTTGTAAAACTTTATCAGTATACTCCGCCGATGGATCTTGAACTACATACGACTCGATTGTTATAAAACCAGGGATATGTAGGCAGCTTAGAAGCCAGGGTGTGACCTAATTTCTCAAACTGTTTCGCTTGGTCAAAATGGGCCATCATTTTTTTTATCCGGAAACTTTTTTATATTTTCCAAGTAAAGAGAGACAACTGTTGATGCTCATTTTTTTTCTATATATTTTAAATATGCTTAAATATCTTCAAAATAGTATATATAAGCATGCCCGAGGTTTTATACCTTTTTCCATAATTTTTAAGGATTTAAATTGATTTATTTTCTCCTTTTTTATCCATAAAATTCCCAATAATTATTTCCAAAATTATTATTTTGATAATTCATGTATTGGATTACTATATTTATACCAAAATATGGTTAAGCTAATATTTATATATTTTTACAATTATATTTAGTATTTTTAAAGCTAAATCATATATAATTACAATGTTAGACCATTTTAAGATATAATTATATTTTATATGCATAAAATTGGATCCTTTATTTTTAAGTTGATAATTACGTATTCTAAATCATTTTACCATTTTAAATTATTTTTTAAAAAATTATCTACTATTTTTTATAAATTAAATAGGTAAAAACTACAATATAATTTATAGCCAAATTGGCTTTCAATTATAGCCAAATCGGACCCCGATCCCCAGGCCAATTTTAAAATTAAAAACCCAACCCACACCTTATTAACCCATACCCAAACTCGGAACCCACCAACCCTTTTGAATCTCAACCATTGATATTCCAAATCAATGTTCCGCGGTATTACTTTCCTTTTTTAATCTAACGACCCCCAAACCCCACCCCATTCTCTGATTTGCACCACCTCTAAATCCTCTTCTCCTATCTTCTCTCTCAGACATACTCAAACCCTAGTCACCATCACCAGCAAGAACCTCCTTCCTATGGTGTTATCGTGCCTTCTCCGACCACCTATGGTCTCTTACACTCCATGACTCTTCGACTTCATGAGTCCTTGAGAAGATCTCAAGGAAAGCCAAGCTGTTCTGGTTTGAAACTCATTTACTGGCCTGTCTCCAGCCATATTCATTTGTAAGAAAAGATTTCCTTTTATTTTTCGTTTGAATCCATGAGTTTTGAACCGATTCTCTTCATCTCATCACTATTATATTCCGAAAAACCCTAGTTCGCAAATGTTTGATTCTTCTAAGATCTTTATAGATCTGAGGTGATTCGAGTATTATTAAGGTTTTTCTTTAAAAATTCCCTATTTTAACTAACTATTTTGATTTTAGTTGCTCTTTTCTAAACAAGGGTTTTTGAAAATCCTTTTCTTCAAAACGCTTTCTGGTTTTAAGTGTTTAGTCCCTTGTGTCTATGTGTTTTGATTGATTTTGTTGAGTTCTTCCTTAAACCTAACTAGCCTATGCCAAAACCCCTAATTTTTGACACTTTGTTTGGATTATGCACTTGTCCGTTTTATTTGATACATACCACTGTTCTATGCTTTGATTTACATGATGACTTCTTTGTTTAATTGTTTAATTAGAATATCTTGTGATTTTATCCTGGTATGCCTCTGTTAGGGTTTCAAATTCGATTCTTTCCATTTACTTGGCTTATTTTCTTATTCATGGAAAACCTATATCATTTTCCCTAAATTAGTATTATTTTGAATCCTTATTCACTGATTTGCTATGGTAATACCTATATACTGATTTCCGGTTATTTTCCTATTTCTACGACCTTTGATTATTTCTTGTCTTATTTAGGATTAACTGTGGTACTTGCTGATTCTTATTGATTGTTCCCTTAATTGAATTTTTGTTCATTTACCCTTAATTACCCACCCCCTACTTACGTATTTAATTTTCTTTCCTTAATTATATGCCCTGCTCTAGATCATTAACTGGTCACCCCTTTACTAGAAGAAAATCTTGCTGATTTTATGCATGATTGATTTTGTATTTTTCCCTAATTACTAAATGATAGATTCTTTACCTTATTTTAATATGATGTCAACTACTATATATACTATCCTCCATTCTCACTTCCCACACGAACATTAGTTCAGAATACACACACACACACATACACTCAAAATATCTCTTCTTTCTCTGCTACTTGTCCTAACTCCTTGTCTAGCCGGCTGAAAGCCAAGGCTAGACACTGGAACTTTACTTGCTTTACTTTCGGCACTTTGCTTCCTTAACTGGTATATTCCTAGTTAAATTATGAAACTAAACTCTATGTGCTCCATGTATGTTGATACATGTCTCCTTCTGTACTAATTTAATGGCTTATGTATTTAATTGCCCTTCTTGTCTATTGCTTATTTCAGTATGCTTAAACTTTGCCCTCTCTTGTTCAAGTGTGTAATCAATATGTTTGGGTATCACTTGTCTTGTATGATACTTGGCCAACATGTTTACTTGAGTTGTTATTTATTTCCCTCAACTTGTATGCCCATGTTAGTATCATAGACTCCCAATGTACTCGATTAACACTAAGCGGTATGACTAATTTTGTGTAATTGACCCCTGTCCTCAACATGACTACTCCCATACCATGCTTCTCCTCTTATCCATGTTTATGTGTTTTTGATTTGAGCTCTCTAAGTCGCCGACCCCCTAACCCTTGTCTGTAAAGCTGTTTGTCTTCACTTAGAATCAGGTAATAAATGGTTCTGAATCTGGGCACTCTAAGTTTTTTTTCTGTGATTATGTGTTTTCTCAGAATTGCTTCCAAAACTATTTTCACTCTTAGCATTTTTCCTAAAAACTGTGCCTATTCTTGAAAACCTTTTTCACTCTTAAAAGTTTTAGCTCAACACTGTTTTACTAAGTTCTTCAAAACTATGTCAAGCACTTTCACTCTACTCGTAGACCATTAAGTTCATCCACTTTTGTGTGAGCCTTGACTTGGGACCCTTGAGCTCCCTCTGAACTTGGAACAATCTTGGCACTTGAGGTGATTTATTACATAACTCAGGGAGGAAGTCCTAATCAGGTGTTGAAAGTCTGGGCCTGTTTTCGGGCTCTCTATTGTGTGTCCTTTTATTTTCTACTTGTGTAATTCATTTCAGTATTGGTCTGTAATAATCCGTTGTAAATAAGTATTGGAGCTGGCTAGTGAAAAGGGATGGGGTAAATATGCATGCTATAGTTGTTAAGGGTAGAAAATATGTTATTAGGATTATATTCCTAATTGCGCAATAGAAACCATGCTTAGGGTTCATACATGCATTAGAAATCATGCTCTTAGGTCCAATGTTTATTATTTAAGCACGTGCAGCCTTATAAAATCATGTGATAAAATATGCTAATAAATAGCACTTTACCATTATGTTATGCGATGCTATATACATTTAGAGATCCTGCCTTAGGATAAAAACAACGCTAATAAATAGGTCATCTTCAAATCTTCGGCGTATTTTGAAAGTATGTAACACTTATGCATAATACTGCTCAGGTCCTGCATATATATCACTCTTCATTTTGGTGCATTAGATATCATGCCTTCAGAATTGCATTCACATTCGCTTAGGCGCCTCTAGTTTAATTATTGATAAAAAAAAAATAGATTAACCCAGCTGGTCATAATTTTGGAATTCTTAACATTTAGAACAGCATGCTTAGTAATACAATTCAAACAGTCTTGTTTAAGTAACCCTGATAACTGAAACACTGTTTTACACCTAGGCAAGCCTTAGGTGCTAAATTTGTGAAAACTGGAAACATGCTTCTTTATGTATGCTGCTTTATTATTAACTAGTTCAAAATCAGTAGGCAAGCCTGATTCGGACTTCTTCTCCGAGTCATGTAATAAACCCAATCCTATTGTTATCAATTAGATACCATGCTTATGATCTGAATTTAGACCTTAATTGTGTATGAGTCATGCTGTTTATATGTACTGTGTGTGGAGGCATATCTGAGACTTTCATTTGTGTTGCATGCTCCCCTTAATTGAAGTCCTACTTGTTTATTATATGTCGCCTTAGTATTTTACCTTTAAACCAGAGGGTCCTAGACCCCCCCCCCTTTATAGGATAGGAGTCCTAAATTCCTCCGGGACTGATAGGAATGGACAGGTTACAACATGTAATAGGTCAAGACCAACCCTCACTTTAGTTACCTTTATGGGGCGTGAAAAGGTAGATGTGGATATGATAACCGGTGCATTAATACCACGTGTAGCCCCTCTTTGAAGAGTATCATACCGGATATTGGATTTATGTTATCCATAATATAAACAAACCTAAGATACCCCCTTACATTCCCAAACATGCTTAGATTGTAATTCTTTTCAAAATCTTGTTTTTTTTTTCATTAATTGCTTTTCAAACGCATGTGTACTTAAAATTAAATCCCCTATTATTAAGCCATACTTGTTTATTTGCTAATTCTACAAATTCACAAAAAACTGTTTGGCCGTGAACTACACTAGTAGATCCTGTGAGGTACCTAACACCTTCCCCTTATGATAATTTCAAACCCTTGCCCTGTATCTGCTTACCAAACATAGTTATAGATGTACCTTATAGGTGTCGTAACGCATCTTAAATCGTTAGGTGGCGACTCTTCAAAAATGCAAACCTCATTCCAAAAGGAACGAGTTGTCCCATACCAAAATTTCATTAACCCGATTTCGCGAGAAAAAGAGGGTGAGATAGTCTCCCCTTTCTCTTTTCTAACAATATTTTCTATCTTTCGGATCTTTTGCTTAGAGATTGCAAAAACTTCTACGTTTGTGCCTCAAAAAGAAAAATCTCCTTCATCTTCTCAATCGACCAAGAGCAATACGGTAGTGCCACCCCTATCAAGGAATGCATCCTCCCCGTGTGATATAACGTCCAATTTTTAAATAGAAAAACCTATTTCCACGATGGGCCGATGCGAGCCTATGTCCTAATATATATGTTTGGTAACCAAGACTGATTTTGGTCTACTAAAAAAGGAATGCGAATGGGATAATAATAAAAATATATTGATCCCTTCCTCTGAGGAAGATATAACCACGTATAAAGCGGGGTACTTGAGTGTATATACTTACCCGTTTACATTAGGCCCTAAAATTCTGACCCAAGTCCCATAGACCCGGTTATCCTCGACTTTTTCCATCATTTCAAGTGATGCTCGTCCATATCTATCCTTCTTTCTAGAAAATTATTTACTTACTCAAGTTTTTTTCAAACCAAATCGAGGGGATGTCCTTCACCCTTGATCATTTTGTCATATTGTGTAGTCCTAGACTTTATGGGGGGGGGGGGGCTTGATAAAGTTAAAACGTTGATCCTTAAAATCTCTGTTTGTCAGTATCGATGGGGACAAAGACTGTGGGTGGATGATCCGATTTGTCCGAATCCAAACCTCCGATCTCATCCCTGTTGATTGGATGTCATTCCCCGAGGAGTGGAACATGAACTATGAGTGTACCCTGCTTTCTTTTCTTTTCCTGACTTTGTATTTTCCTTTGACTTAAATTCTTTGCGGTGGTGTAACTGTTGCTTGGTTTCCCCGTGGGGTCCTGGACCTCCAGGGCTGGGTCCAAAAGCTGTCCTCCGTTTCCCCTTACTCGGAGCGTTGCTTGTGATATTTGGACAAGGTTTGATGGAAGGCAAAACAACCATGGTTAGTTCTTCATTTTTCAGTGTTTCGGTTATGGACACTGATTTTAATTTTACGCAGGTCTTGGGGATGCCGTTGCATTGAGGTCGGCCCCAGCTGGTGAAGTGGACGCTCCGATACCTCCCAAAGAAAGAAAATGAAAAAGAAAAAAAATTTGAATATCCCCTAAAGTCAAACAAGAGCATGGCTCGAAAGCCTAGGACCGATACGACAGCCTTATCCCCAAAAATAGCCCAACACCTTCGGGAAGAGGATGAAAAAGAATGTGACTGCCCGCTGGTAAATTGCAAAAAAAGAATGCTGATACTTTGAAACCCATCAAACCAGCGAAGGCTGATGAGGCCCACTGCAGAGTTGAAGAAATCTCCGAAGGGAGTTCAAACAAAGAATGCTGATACTTTGAAACCCATCGAAACAGCGGAGGCTGATGAGGCCCACTCCAGGGTTGAAGAAATCTCTGAAGGGAGTTCAAACAAGGTGCCCAGATCATCATCAGGAAAGAAAGCACCTCATTTATGAGATCATTATGAGGGCGAGGCTGAACATCCTAACACTAAGCCCCTACAAATGAAAGAAAATGCTCTGAAAAGATTGCTCGGGGTGATTAACGTGGATGATTCTCCCCTTGGCCCCGAGTTCTCCGAGGGATTGATCCGGGAGCTACGAACAAGATACCTTCTAGAGTGGGAGAAAACCAAGAAAGGCAGGATATCCCAGAAGGGCACGACATCCTTCGAGAATGTATCAAAGGGCTTGACGATGGCCCCGACCCTGATGCTTCTTTCATTTTTAATGAGGTACATAGACTCTTTTGAATAAGCGAGTCTCTTGTTTATTGCACCTTTGTTTTAACTATTCCAGATATGATTTTCCTTCCTTTTCATGAAGTCTATGGCGCTTCAAAAGGGGGCATTTACCAAGTCCTGAGATGATCTTCTCAGTTCGATGTCGATCTTAAGAAAAATTTAGATGAAAGGGACGCTGTAAAAGCCTTATATGCAAAGAAAGCACTGGAGATTCATAATCTTCAAGCTGAGTTGGTATAGGTAAGCCATGATTGAGCAAAGTATGTTGAGAAGGTAAGGTAGTTCCTGAGAGTTTGTCACACACTTGTCTTGTTTTAGTTGCTAACATTGTTAAATTTCACAGTTCTGTTAGAAAGCCGAAGGGGAGGCGCAACTTCGAGAGGAGCTTAAGATAAAAGAAGCTGTGCCCTGAGGTTGAGGCGAGGTATGGATGATCTCACTTCTGAGAAGGCCACCCTAAAAGAGCAGTTAGCTTCTCCTGAACACCAACTTCAAAGTGCGAAGGAGGAAAGCCTAGCTCGGGGCTTTGAAATTGCGGAGCTAAAAGCCTGATATACTACTGAGCTGTCCAAGGCCAACCCTGATGCTGCGGATGTTATGCCCTCTTATCGAGCAGACGCAAAATCTGCTGATGTCCGGGCAAGGGAGATTTCTTCTACGACAGAGGCTAAGTTAGCAAGTGCTCTAGAGAATGCTAGGCGACAATCTCGGTGAATAATTCTCGAGGAGATACATGCTCGTGCCTTCGATCTTTAAGCCGATATTGAAGTGGAGAAGGTTTTGGAAGAAATGGTCGCCACTCTAATTTTCGATGACAATGATTCAGCCAGTGCCCCCGAGGGTGAAGGTGATGGGGATGAAGCTGTCGAGGATGAGATTCCCCAATATACGACTCCTGAAGATGCGACAGCCAAGGATATGACCTCGAAGTAGTTTTAGGTTACTTTATTTTGCTTTCTTGTAGACCTTCCTTTTAAATATTCCTTGTAATCATTTTTTTGTGAAATATAAGGGGAACTTTTGTCTTGTATTTGGTTTGAGCTAGATTTAATCCCGTTTTTATTTATGGAAGGCTTCGTTTGAATGACCAATTTGAGGATTGGCTTTTAGGACTCGGGATACCATAAACCCTTAGATTTTATTGATAGATATAATAATCTTCACACTAAGATTTTAGATACCTGAGGTGAACTCGGGATATTGTGAATTCTTGAGTTCAGATAAGAGCCTCGAGCTATAAGTTTTTGGCTCTTAAGCTTTTCGAAGTTGGCCCTTAGGCTCTTATATGTCGGCCCTTAGGCTCCGTTTAGATTAGCCCTTAGGTTGCTATATCTCGGCCCTTAGGATTTTTTATGATTGGCCCTTAGGCTCTTATATTGCGACCCTTAGGCTCTTTTAGTTGGGATGATTCGGCCTCTTAGTATGGCTATATAACTTTTCCCTCATTTCCGCTTAAAAGACTCAGTGAAAATTCTAATTATGCCTTGGCATGTGTTTTTTGTACCCTAGGTTTTTCGAAGGTCTAATCGTATCGGAATCTTATTAGTGATTTGCTTGTGTAAACATAATCGAACACCTCTTGAGGTGTTTCCAAAGGTCGATGTTATCGAAGCCTTTGGAATTTTCGAGGGCTAAATTTATCGAAGCCCTTTGTATTTAGCTTTTTGCCGAGGGTAGCCTAATTTAACTGATTTTTTCGAGTGTTTAAAGGCCTTCTAATTTATAGCGGAGGCCGGACATCTGCGAGCCGCATTATTGGCCGTAGCCTTTACATGACCGTAATATTTAATATGGCTATAGCCTTTGAGTATGTCACTTGGACTTGTTACTCAATAACTTCCCAAACTTGTTCGAGCAGTTAAATCCTGAAAATATTGGCCTTGGCCTTTATTTCAAAGGGGTGCCTCTTTGATGTCTTTATTAATTCGAATTTTAATGGTAGTCCCCGAGTATTCTAGGTGATTTTATGTCTTGGCTTTTAAGCCGTTTCCCGTAGGATTGTAAGTGTAGAGCTCGTATGGGACATAAAATATTTTTGATATATCCTGAATGTTTCTTCAAATAAATGGTACATGCGTACATGTTTTACTATCAGGGCTCGATTATTCTATATGGACACGGCTCATTTGACCGCTTGGTCCATTACAAAGTTTTCCTATCGAGGCCCATTTAGTGACAAAATATTTTTCTCAAAAATGTAGCCTCCGAAGGTAATGCCCCCCAGTATTCGAGGTTGATTAAAAAAGCCTTGAATACTCGTTGGCTATTCCTCGGGTAGCATGTAGGTGTTGCCACGTTAAGAACCTTGCTGGTAAAATCCATCTGGGACAAAATTTGAGCTAAGGGAAAAAGAGTGCAACGCATGCTCCATAACCTATAGCCTTCGTGTAGGAGGGGGTATTCTCGAGAGCCCGAGCTTTTGAGAGCTTTCATTGTGCTGACCTTGCAAGTTCCTTTATCAATGACCCCGAGGTCTTGCTATCAGTGACCATAATATCTCCGAGGACCTTGTTTTGGTCGGGGATGATCCCGATACCCTAATTTGATGCCGCGAAGGCCGAGAAGCTCAATCGTTCTAACTTTGAGGGAACGTCTTTATGGAATGAGCTCGGTGCTGAATTGCCTTGAAATATTAACTATTTCCTGCAAATGAGTTAAAGTCCTCTGTGCATAGGGACTTAACCAGTCATACCATCAGTATAAGTTTTACCTATTTTTTCTTTGAGCGGAATCCTTGTCATATCAAAGTAATGCTATCTATATCATCAACGAGAGATTAAATAAGTATTTTCCTAAGAGCGGGGATTAATCCCGTTCTCAAGTGTACCTTTCTTTTTAGCGGCCGGCATAGTAGCATCGGGCTTTTCGGGAACAATGAGGGTTCGAGGGGGAATTTCTTTGATATCTGTTTATTCTGCTTTTGTTGATGCTTGGAGCTAAAATTGCTACTTAGCCACCTGCTTACCTTTGGAGGTCGATGTCTCCGAGGTGAAAGGTTCTGGTGTTGGCACCATTTCCTCGATCACGAACATCTCTTTTGCAGCATGCTGTTCTTCGTGGACTATTTTCACTTCTTCCTTTGTTGGGAACTTCATCATTTAGTAGAGTGTCGATATCACTGTCCTCGTGCTATGGATCCATGACCTTTCGAGCAAAGCATTATATCTCGTGTCACCTTCAGTGATATGGAATTCGGTGTCTTGTATGGTTCCTGCATGTTGACTGTGAGGATGATTTCTCTTTTTGTTGTTTCGCTAGCCATGTTAAAGCCATTCAAGACCCGAGATGCTGGTATAATATGATTGATTAGCCCGAGCTGCTTCATGACCCTAGACCTGGTTATATTTGTCGAGCTACCTGGATCCACGAGAACATGTTTAACTTGAACTTTATTCAAAAAGGTAGAAATTACAAGTGCATCATTGTGAGGTTGAGATAAAGCCTCGATGTCTTCCTCGTTGAATGTAGGAGCGTCCCCCGGCAAGTAATCTTGTGTCCGCTTTTCCCTCGTGATGGATACTTTGGTGTGTTTGAATATTTGTCCCTACGGGACGTCGACTTTGCCGATGATCATGTGAGTGATATGTGTATTCCTCCTTGAAATGTTCCCTTTGTCTTCGACATATGGTTGATATCTTTCCTAGTTGAATCTTGATCCTTGGTCTGTGTCCCTCAGGGGCTTGGCAATGAACCTGTTTCGGTAAACTGAGCCCAAGGGGGCTCCAGCTGGTCATCCTCGACCTTGATTTTTGAGTTATACCTATTATGCCCGTCCGACCATGTCACAACCGGATATTTGATCAAGTTCTGCTTTAGTTGTCAAGATGCTATCAAACTTCTCTTATTCAAACCTTGAATGAAGGCTTGAACTGCTCAGTCATCGAAGACTAGGGGTAATTCCATCCTTTCCATCTGAAATCGGGACACGAACTCTCTTAGCATCTCGTCTTCTCTTTGTTTTATTTTGAAGACGTCTAATTTTCTCGTGTCCACCTTTATGGCCCTGGGATGCACCTTTATGAAGGCATCCGCCAACATAGCAAATGAATCAATAGAGTTATGAGCTAAGTTGTGATACTAGATCATAGCTCCTTTCAACAGTGATTCTCCAAACTTTTTTAATAGTACAAACTCGATTTTGTCATTATTCAAGTCATTTCCTTTAATTCCACAAGTGTAGGAAGTAATGTGTTTATTAGGATCAGTTGTTCCATTGTACTTAGGTATATCCGACATGAGAAACGTCTTGTGAATGGGCATCAGAGCCGAACTCGAGGGGAAAGATTTTTGTATGAATTTTTTGGCATCAAGGCCCTTCAAAACTGGAGGTACTCCGAGTATCTGGTCTACCCGGGAGTTGTAAGTTTCCACCTTTTTATCATTGTCTTCTATCTTCTTTTCTTCTGATTCAATCCTTTTAGTCAGTTCCTCGAGCATTTTCATGATCATCGAGTCAGTCCCTAAGCCGCTTTCATCGGGCCTTTCAAGCATTGGCTCGTGTGGCATGTTTACTGGTTTGGCAGTGTTAGGAGTTCTGTTCTGACTTTGGAGTTGAGCGACGAGACTTGCTGAGCTTGCAGCATTTCAAATATCACTTTGAGGATAACTCCTTCTCCATCCAATCCTCATGCTTCTTGGCCTCCGGCCTGGTCTTCCCTGTGTGCATTTCTAACGGGGTCTGCGGCTGTGTTTGTGTTTAAAGTGTTGTGGGAGCTGATATCAACTGGCTCCATATTCACCACTCCCCCAGGGTTTATTGGTGGTACACTGAGCCCTATACCGTTATTTTCTCTAAGTCCTTCATTATCATGAGCAGGTGCATTTTGCATGCTAGACATGATTAAGCCTAAATCAAAAAATATTTAACAAGAAAAAGTGTGAAGAATAAGCTGTATTATCAGAATAATAGAACTAAAATAATCATTATTATCTTTAGACCCATGGTGGGCGCCAAACTGTTTACCTCAAAAAATGAGTTTAACAATTAAAGATATTTTGTGGTTTTAAAGATACGTGATATATTCTAATACTAGTGATTATATATGTAATGTTGAGCTTAAATAAGAAGAAATAAAGAACCAAATTAGTGTTGTGGAGGCAATACGGGGGCCTCAAGCTTGACTTATCCAAGGACCTCGAGGTCAGTTAGGAATGATAAAGTATGAACAATAAAGTAAAGGCAATACAGCCGAAGAATAGTTAGGGAGCACGTTAAACAAGAAGAATAAGAATGTTCTATTGCAATGAATGATCTGATCCTTTTATAAAGTGAGTGGGGTCCTCTTTATATAGGAGGAGAAGGCCCTAACATAGTACATTACTCATAAAGATAAAGAATTCTATTGGTACAGGTGTATAACAGCCTAGTACAGATCTGTCCTATCTCGTATAGCCCCTATCCTGTAATTAATGCCCAGGTCCACATGTCCTTGAGAAATTACTACTCTTTCATGATTGACTTTTAGACACTGCTTCCCTCGATGCATTCTGTGCCAGACACTCGATCAACTTACCCGAGGTAGGTGTTCCTTAGCCGAATACGACCCACTTTGAGTCTCTCGGACTCGGGCCTATATCTTGATTTAAGCCTTTAAAGTCATTGACCATATACAAATATCATTCGAAAGAATATGAATATTAGAACCAAACAAGAATAAAGGTACTTCATCCTTAGCTTCTTGTTGCTCCCCCACTTTGACTAACTTATCACAAATATGCCCTCAAATATGCGTGAGGATTGCCCGTCTCATCAAAGATATGTAACTTTGAGGGTTTATGCCTACTGGCATATCCACATCTGGATGAGTACACAGATTCTCATAGTCTAAACTTTTACTTCCTCGGGAAACTTGGAGGCTCTATATTTTCCTTCTCAAAATTTGCAACTGCTCGGATACTCACTCTTCTTCCTTACGCTTGTCTTCCCTTTCAATCTCGGCATATTGGTCGATCTCATAAGGCATCTTGACCGTGACATGTGCTATAAATGTAGGTTCATAAATGGCATATATAGGGGGAATACACCGCTCATATGTGGCGGCATCAAAAGTGACTCCGTCATGAGGAGGGGTATGGGTTGCATTGGTAATAATAGGCGAGTTTTGTGATTTCTGAACGTATTGTGGTACATAGAGAGTGTGAATATGGGGATTTAGTGGGTTTGCGGAGGTTGTTGGAGGGATGACTTACGTGGTAGGATCTGAAGTAGGGGTGTTGTTGTTTTAGCATGACGCAGAAGGAAAGTGGTCAGGGAATGAATCCAAAAAAGAGAACCGAGGTGGTTCAGAAAGTGTTGCCACGGCCAGGTGCGCTAGTTCCCTTATACCTTGTACCTCCTCCCTTAATGACTCTATTTCTTGGGCCATCCTAGCCAAGTTTTTATCATTCCTAGTGTCGCCTTTTGCCCCGAATTTTCTTGGCTTATCGGTTAAGACCAGAGCATGTTCAATTGGGTCTTCTGCGGCCGACATATTTCCCTTTTACCTTAGATTATATGGTTGTTCAGCCAGTTTTGGTCAACACAAACCAACTTCCTTTTCTTTCTTTGGGGGGGAGGGGGGGAGGGGGAGGGGAGAGGTGGTAATAATAAAGCAAAAGAAAAATAATAAGAAAGAAAAAAAAGGGAACAAGAGTCAGTTTCTTCATTTATACAAATAGGAAATCACACAGAGTAATTAATTCATGCATTATAGCTACCGCATTTCCTAGAATTTAGAGGGACTTCTCATTGCTGGAGGCAGGCCTATATCGAAGATATTTTACAAACATTTGGATTGACATATTTAGTTTTGAAGCGATTTGTTTTTTATTAATAATTTGGATCGATACAAGTGGGAACAAGGCGTACATCACTATTTCATAGAATTTCATGGGCTAGGACAACTCCCCCTTTTGGAAAGTAAAGAGAGAACCGGGGATAAAGGTACAAAGTGGGAAGTAAAAGGGAAATCAACCAACTCTAATAACCATCTCCCAAGTTGTTTCCCATATCCTCTTCTTCTTCTGGCTCCTCTTTCGGATCCTCCTTGGGGTCTTCCTCAAACTCTTCCTCATCATCGTTGAATTCTAACTCCTCATCTGAATCTTCTTTTGGATCTTGCTAGGCTCTATTTTGATGCACTCCACTACATGGTCATCGTCTTCAGCAAGTGGCAATATGTGATCAATGGATCCTGGGACCACTTGACTGTGCATTGAGATGGTCACAAGGTAATGTGGTAGGATATCATAGTAAATCTGTAAAGAAGCCACTACGTCCTTTAACCAGGCTATATCCTCTCTACTTGGCTAGGCCAACTCTTCTTCCTCATTGATCTAGATGTAATACTCAGGAGTACAACACGAGTTTTGACCCATAGGCATTGTGACCAGGTTATTCCACTCTTCTTGGAGCTTTCTTATCTCGGGGATTAGAATCTACCAGTTGTACTCATCCTCGTATAAAGTTGTCCTTGCCCACAGAGACACATCTTGAATCATCCCGAACCGTCGGAGGACTTGTAGAGGTAAGTATGGTTGAATACCTTTAAGTCCGATCAACTCAATGAAGTATTTCTGAGGAGTCCTCAAGATAACTCTTCCACCTAACCAAGATAGCTTTCTGTTGATCTGCTCCCCGCTCAGGTTTGTCAGCATTTCCCTCCACTCTTCTTGCCTATGTAGGGAGACCCAATGTCTCATTATTTCATTGTGGTTGTGGATCAAGTTGGTGACGCCCACAAAGTAGTCGATGGTGGCCTCTAGTTGGAAGAAATGTTCAATAGCCCAGATCTGAAGCAGCAAGTTACAACCTTTAAAGAAATTATACCCTCATGCACATGCTGACAAAGCCCTCAGCATCTCAGCTAACACCATCGGCACCAAAGTAGCTTGAAGATTACCATGAAAGGTCACCAGAACCACAAGTAATAGGTTGATGTTAATCTAATACATTTGCTACGGGAAGACCAATAGTCCCAATAGTGCCTTTGAGAAAGTGATAGACCCGAGACTTCCCCATGTCACTTGGTTACATTGAAACTCCCCAGGATACCATTCGTAGCTTTCATGGTGCCCACATATGTCGAACAACTAGTCAAGGCTCACCCATCCGTTCTTGATACTTCTGAGACTCCTACTATGGGCTAGGCCTAAGGCATCCAAGAACCGGTAACTAGGCATGATAACTGGCAATATTGGCTTCCTTCAATTGAACGACAAATCCGTGAAACTTGTGACTTCTTCCAATGTTGGGACTAACTCATAGTTGGCAAATTTGAACACCACCTTAGCCGGATCCCAAAATTCTATCAACAGGCGAGTGAGCTCCCTGTCTGCTTGGATGTTCAGCAATGCGGTTAATGCTCCCAAGTGCACCGAACCTCATCTCTGTATTCCCAAAGAATATTCTTCCACCACTGTTTCAATTTCTGTGGTTCTCCCTTTACCATGCTAATCTCAGGGATGTTTCGGTTGATTTCCATTTTTCTGAGGTGGGTAAAAGAAAGATGTTTGGTAAGTGTTTGCTTCAGATCTTTGAGTGTCCTGTCAAGCTTGTTTGTCTTTCCATAGAATTCATGTCGATGGGTGCATGGCCCATTGACTTTAAGGTGGCTTTCCTAATTATGCGTCGGTGTCAAGGACCGACTCAGCTAAGATTTATGCAGTATGACCTATTTTACTAGAGTAAAGTGTTTCCTACTTTTGAGTTGAACTGAATGTTGCAAGAAGTTATATATCAGTTGCCCTGACAAAGCAATTCTTTTAAACTAGAGAGTTTTGAAAAGGTAGTTTGGAGGGGTGTAAAAGACAACCCTCGTATGTCATTGTGTGTGATAGTGTACGTCCATGACTCGATAGGAAGAAATGTAATGACAGTGTATATAAAGCAGTAACACACAAGGATGTAGCAACACTAAGCATGATAATAAGCATAAAGAGAAACTAAAATAGATAAGCACGTAATTGCAATTTTATCTACTATCAAATCAATGAACAAGGAAATCTATATGCCAAATTAGTCTAAGTCTGCTAAGGTCAAATCCTAAGTGTGAATTCCCACCAGAGCCGTCATGTTATTGCACCCTATTTTGCACTAGTCAAAATAAGATTCAACTTATGGTTTCTCTGTTGTTGATAAAAAAAAGTCGCCACCTAATATTTAATGGTATACTAGGGTATCTATTTAATTACTAAGATATATTATAATTGGTCTATTAACTGATGACAATATGGGTAAGGGTTCTTGTTCTTCCAAGGGGAAGGTGTTAGGTACCCCTTAAAATCTACCCGAGGTAGCTCCATAGGACTTAGACTAATTTTAAAAGATCAGTTATTTATACTACGCTTAATTGTTTTTAAAGGCTCGTCTTACTGTATATCTAAAAGAAAGCATGATATTAATAAAAGAAATGTGAGGCCTTTAAAAGGATGTGTACTTATAAAGGAGTCTAGAGATATGTTGAAAGAGTTTTGAAATTTATATGTAAGTGGTCTATAGTTTATAAAGCTTGCGAGAAAGAGGTTAAGTTATGAAAATACTTGGTTTAGAGAAAGATTGTACATGTAACTTTAAGAGATATTTGTAAAAAGTGAGCCTAAAATATACCTTAGATTCTGAAATCTCAAATTTTGGCTTAAGAAATGGTTTTGATATTTTTGCTAGGCAGCATCACTTTGATCCATGGAAAGAGTCAATTTTCTAGCCTTAAAATTCAAATCTGATTTCATTTTGAAAAATGAGCCGTTGTTTTTTGTTTAGTTTGGATTTCAAAATATTTGAGATAAGGAGGTGAGCTAAAACATAATAATGATATGAAAAAATTACGATTAGCAAAACATGGACTAATTATTTAACTAATTCTTTTAGTCCTATGTTCTTTAAAGCTTGACTAAGTTTTATATGACATTAAAGCATGAAATAAAGTATGTGCTATAGTTATATGAGTGCTATATACTTGACAATAGAGATTGCGACAAAGCGACAAAACAGTAGATAAAAGGCAATGAAGCAATAAACTAGATTAATAAGGCAATAGATAATAATAAAGGAAATTGAGGGAGAAAGGAATGGACTCTGGTAATTGAGGATCAAGAAGGCAGTCCCAGTGGTAAAGAGATGTGGCTACAGATGACTTTTGAATCTCCAGAAAGATACAACAAGGCTGAGATTGACCCTGAGTCCCTTAGGAACTCAGCACGCCCAAATAGATGTACATGCCCAAAAGAAAAACAAAGTCACTAGATTCATGCTCCGTATATTCAACGTATTCAACCATGTACGAAATAAATAAAAAAATAAATGGAACAAATCATATTATAATATCAGTACTCTAACACCATGAGAAAGTATACTATTGCGGTGGTTATACATGGCAAATAATTTACATTGAAAATATTTTATTCTAATTAAATATTAAGCCCCTAAAGAACCAAAAGTGTCAATGAATTTGAGACTAAAGAGGGATTTCTACTCAAGGTCGATGCCCCATTTGGATCCCCTGACACTTCAATGTTGCCAAGGGACTCAAGGCTCAGGGCAATGTTTGTGCCGGGGAGAACAGCCCAACCTACAGTCAAATTCTACTCCCAAATACCTCTAACCATTAACGACTTATTTTCCCTATACGTTTAAGTGCCAATGAGGCCCTTTTAATGTAAACTAAATGCTATAGTATCCCTCACCACAAAAGTATACCCTCTCTTCTAACATAATAACATAATGGTACATAAATAATTCTACATTTTCTTACACTAGATGAACAATCTACATTTTAGGTAAATCTGAGGTCAGACCTTCGAGTACACATAAGAGAGAAACAAAAAACATTATAACATGATGATAAAGGCCTAAAAATTAGAGTAAAATACATTCAAAGGGAAGGTAAAGAACTTCAGAGTTCAGATATGCACCAACACAAGAAATATAGACATTCTTGCCTTGGCAGACTAGTTATGAATTGATTAGCTTGCTATTAGCAACATGCATGAATTATTAGCACTAATTAGAACTTTTGAAGGGCATAAATAAAGATTAAAAAATGGTTATATCTAACCAATTTTATAGAAGTTATCATAGATATTAGAAACCTGATCAAACTCTCAACATGACTACAAGTTCACAGATTTGAACATAGAATTCCTAAGGGGCTCAACATGATCACATTCATAATAGTATTAACCTTAAACAAGCCATTATTTTTAGACAGTATCAGCAGAGAACTTCTCATAAGATTTTAAGACAAGGTTCAGTTCAAATTGGCGATGAGGAGAGGACTGAGTACAATTTAAAATAAGAATATGGAATCATGAATCCAAACAAAACATACAACATTTAAACTATGCACATTTTAATGATCCTACAAAGGCAGGGTAAGTTTTAACTATTATAGAATCAAATCTACAAGGCCAGGAATGGAATAATTATACTAAATAGGTTTAATTCAAGTGTATAGACTAAATTTAGCATATGAACCTGAAGTAGTCATACTCAGCTTAGAATTATCATTTTGGCTACAACAAGAATGACTTGTCCTACTTTATGGAAGATATCTTATTGACAATTGAATGTAAGCATTACAAAGTTAGCAGTAGCATCAAAGAGATTAAAAACAAAAAAGCACTACACAAAATAGGTTTTGACTTAAACATGAGACAACTAAGTTCAGCTTAACAACAATTACCTAGTTAACTATAACTAATATGATTACGACTTATTTTATGAAGATGAAGATAACTTAATCTTAACAGAATATATACAATAGAACTATTGGTATTCATGAAAAGAAGAAAGTTTAACTCAACAAGACTATTTCATATATAAGCAACAAATAACTAGACACAATCACGAGACTATCATAGTCATAGCCCAAAAGTTGCCCTCAGAGTTAGCAGATACATGTATAGAGAATGAAAGTATCTAAATACTTAAATGTTTCATGATATAGTTAAATGGTAGATGATAGGAACCTTTGAACTTTTCAGGTGATCTCAGTTAGGATTATCAAATAATAAACTTGACCAAAAGAAAAATAAAAGGCGGGAAAACAATATGTAGAGGCAAAGATCACAATAGAATTATCACTGAAAACTATGAAGTTTAGATAAACATGAGCAGTCATTTAAAGCAAATTAAGGGAAATTAATTATGTAGACTATTTAGACTAAGAAACGAATGTCATTTGGGGTCACATAATAGCTCGATCAATATTGATTAAAGATTCAGAAACATGACAAGTAATCACAAGATTGTAGCATCTTATCATAAATAGAAATAAATATTTCTATACTAGTTAAAGGCATCATTAACGACTATATTTCACAGAATACAATAAACATATTCATAATATTCAAATGAGATGATCAAAGGGAAAAGTTAGAAATGTACAGACTTTTTCGAGGCAATTAGAAAAAATAAGGACTTCCCTCAGTTACTTAAGACCCCAAAGTTTCAAGCTTGAAGCAGCAAGAGTACTCAAAAATAAGAAAAAGGAATTAGTGAGAAACCTAGGCTTTGAAATCTCATAATTATTCTTAGATGAGTGTCTAGTTGGTGATTCTAGGTTGTGGTAGATTATTGTATTAATGTTGTTAGGTGTGAACATTAAAGGACCTTTTTATAATATCATTAAGGCTATGGGGTTTCAATCGAATTCAAAATTGTGAGTGGAAAGTAACGAAAGATTGATTGTGGTAGCAAAATCAAGTGAAATAAAAAAACATAGGGGAAAACATGTTTGAATTTACCTGGGCACTAGGAGATCGACCGTTGAAGCTTTGGACAAATGGCTAAAACCCTAATGCCCAAAGCTCACAAAGTTTGACCTCTGGACATCAAATCCTCATGATGAACTCTGATACGATTCCATGCATGCCCCGATTTGATGGAACACGAAGGAAAATCATAGACTTGGTGTTGTATTTTTGAGTCTAGGTTTCAGGATTTGAGTGTTTTGAATTTTAGTGATGAAATAGGAAATAGCCAGCTGAATACACGGATTTCAGAAGGCAAAGGGTGGTTTCAAACTCGCACTTTGACTTATGAGAGAAAATTGGATGGTTTCCTTTTCGAGCTTAGGGTCACAAATTTAGGGGTGGGTCTTGACTTTGTGATCGAAAAAGATAATTATCAGTAGTATTCATGATATAGCAGTGACATAAGAGATGATTTTGGGTGTTTTCGAGTGACCTTACATGGATTTGTTTAAGGTTTTGGGAGATTGATGGTTGATGGAGATGAAAGAAAAGAGAAAGGAAAAGGAAAGGAACGACGATTGGTGTCTGAGGAAATTATTAGGGTTTTGGAGGGAATAGGGTTGGTCTCTGAATTAAGGTTGGGAGATAGAACCCGGGTCGTTTATCTCATTTTCATAATTTGGTCAATTAGAATTTTTTGAGGGAATTTTAGCGTTTGTTAGATGATGAGGTTTTGGATGATGGGGATGATATCTCTGGGGCGGGTATTTAAAATTAAGAGAAAACCAGAGATTAAATGTGATCTGTTGATCAGATGGACCAACGGCTCAGAAGTGAGTGTGTTTGTTCAGTTAGTGGCGAAGGAGGGTGACATGGCGTGTAGTGATTGATGCAAAAGAGATGGCACGGATCGCCACAGTGGAAAGAGATGAGCATTTGGACTGAGTATATTTCAGATTGGGTTTGATAATTGGGCTAAAATAAATTTAAGAAATACCCATTTTATATATGATTGAGAACTGCAATTGTAGCCCTTTTGTCTTTTAATTCCTTTTTTAATTTAATTTAAATAAACTTAATAATTTTCAATAAATATGGTAAAAGTTATAATTACTATATATACTACTAATTATTTTAATTAATTATTTATAAAGATATTTTATTTTCTAAATTGGAACACTAATTTCAAATTTCGCATAAAAGTCTAATTAACTAGAAATTAAAGGATAATTCATTAAATTAATTATAGAACCTATGCAATGTATATATAAATATTATTTTAATAACCTTAAAATAGTAAATATATTTGTAATTTAATAATGTTAATACTATGAGATTAATTTTAAAACTAATATTTAATTAATTCGTAAAAATATGTATTTTTTACTAGAAAATACTTTAAAATTTATTATAAATTATTAAGTATAAATTAATTTAAAAAGAGATGGTCAAAATTAGCTGTCAACATGTATGAAGAGATGTATCGCTATTATATGGACTTAGAATTTCTAAGACATTCTTGTGTGATGACCTGATAGGTCATTATGAGTTTTAGCTTCTATTTTCGTGTTTTGGGACCTCAATTAGTTCCATTAATTTTTTTTATTTTTCTATGCAGTCCGTATCATATTTCGAAAAGTCTTCATGTGAAAAATTAAAGAAAATATGAATTTTTGCCTTAAAAATAGTTTGAGTTGATTACAATTAATATTTTATGTAAATAGACCCAGGTCAACATATTGACAATCTCGGTAGATCCGTATCATGATTTGGGACTTTGATGTATGCCTGAAATGGAATTCGTAAGTCTCTAACTTGTTTCGACGTGAATTTTTGAAAACTAGCATTTTTCAAAGTTGAAAAATTTCTAATTTTTATCATAAGTTCACATCATAGCTAACAGTTTCGAATTTTGATTTTGAAACTTGGAATAGGTCTATATCGCTATTTGAAACTTGTCTGCAAAATTTGGTCAATTCGGAATTGATTTGACATAATTCGGATGCTTAAATGTGATTCTAGTGTTCTTAAGTTTCATTTTGAAGATTGATTCGTAAATTTAGATGTTATTTTGGTGGTTTGATTGCACGAACAAGTTCATATGATATTATTACACTTGTGTACATGTTTGATTTGGAGGCCGAGGGGCTTGGGTGAGTTTCAGAAGTATTTCAGGTGAGTTTGACTAATGCGAGGATTGATGGTGCAACACTAGTTCTAGCGTCTGTTGCAGATCTTGCATTGGCAAGGTCTGGCTCACAATTGCGAGCCTCGCTTTTGAGAACAAGAGTTTGCATATGCGGGGAAATGGTTCGCAATTGCGAACAACTCAGGATTGCATTTGCGTTCACTTGGTCTCATTTGTAATGTCTGGACAAAGTGTACTCCTTTGCAACTGTGAAGGCAGTGGTCGCATTTGCGAAGGCGGGAACTTCACCTTTGCGATCATATTGTCGCACTTGAGACTTCTATGGCTGTGAGGTAGGGTTTTGCATTTGCGAACCTTGTCTCATATTTGGGATGTTCGTATTTGCGAACCTGGCGTTGCAATTGCGCTATTTGCAACTCCGTAAAGGAAGGGGAAAATGGAACTTAGCTCATTTTTCACCATTTCTCAACCCTAAAAACTTTAGAGGCAATTTTCCAAGAGGATTTTCTTCCTAAATTCATTGGTAAGTGACTTTGATCCATTTTCTTTAAATTACCCATTATATTTCATGAGATTTCAACATCAAATCTAGGGTTTCCATATTAGGAATTACAGATTTGGGTAGAATTGATAATTTTTGTAAAATTAGGATTTAGACCTCAAATTGAAGTTGGATTTCGAAGAAAATCACAAGACCTTGCTCGAGGGTGAATGTGTAACTAGATTTTGGTATGAATCTTGGGTTTTGACCAAGCGGACCCGTGGTTGAGCTTAATTGACTTTTTCCAAAATCATTAAAGATTGAATCTTTTTTACTCGTGGGTAGTTCTAAAGCTTATTCTGAATGGTTTGAACTATATTTGGTTAGATTTGATTGCTTGGAGGCTAATTCTTGAGAAAAGGCTCAGGTTGAGCTTTGATTTGATTGCTGAGTGAGGTAAGTATTAGATCTAATCTTGATTTGAGGGAATTAGGAAACCTTGAATTTCATGTTATGTGAATTATGTGGTAAATGGTGTATATGCAAGGTGACGAATATATATATGCCATTATGATACTTGCTTCCATGTTTTCATTACTTCATGATATATCTTATTTCATACCTTAATTACTATTGGCTCTATTCCTATGTCATAATTGTTACTTGTCATTTAGCTATTCTTGTATTAAATGTTCATTTCTTCTATGATTCTATGCTTATTAGTAAATTGCTTTACTTGCATATCTAAATTGTCACATGTCCTACTTGCCTTATCGTTTTGTAATATTTTTTGCCTTTTATAACGTAGTTTCACTTATATGAGTTGTTAATTGATAGTCACCGATGAGTTGGTCATATTGAGACATTCGAGTTGTTAGAGAATTCTTTGATTATTATGTGATTCTTCATTTTTTCGTACATTTAATCTCTTGATGTAGAAATTCTTGTAAACTTTGCTTGTTAAATTGCTATTGTTGATTGAATTTATTTGAGGAGCGGGTTGCACGCCACAACATAAATTGAAAGGTAATGAAATAAAATGGCAGAACAAGGACGGATTTTGACATTGAAAAATGATGATATGGTGGGATCGGATAGCACGCCGCAACAAATTATGTATGTGGTACTTGATAATGATAAATGATGATATGGTGGGATCGGGTTGCGCTCTGCAACGGTTTGTATATATTGTACTTGTTGAGTTGGCCTCCACATTTTCATACGAGATTATGAGATGTGTTATTCTAGGCTTTCTGATATTGAGGGTTGAATTCGTTTTAATGAGTTATATTACTTACCTTCCACTTTATGCTTCTTTTCCTATAATTTATTATTATTATTATTACATACAGGTTATTGTAAGTATCCCACTTTAGCCTCATTACTATTTTGTTGAAGGTTCGGCTCAATATTGATAAAGTGCATTAGGTCGGTTGTAATCATACTACACTCTGCACTTTGTGTGCAAATACTAAAGTTGGTCCTAGTGGCGCTCAGTAACTTTGCTCGGATTAGTCACTAACAGAGACTTGAGGTATAGCTGCATGGTGTCTGCAGCTCTAAAGTACCTTCATTTTCATCTTTAATTTTATTAAGTTTCAAAATAGTGTATTTTGTTCAAACTTTGTTTGTGGCACTCTAGCAGTTCATGTATTGTGGTATCAAAGTCAGCCCATCCTTTCGGAGGGAGGAATAGTTTACTAAATATGTCTGAGTCATTTCCATCATCCTCTTCCCTTGAAAAAAATGAATATGTCCCCTACTCTTTATAAAACCTTGTCCAAAAAATTTGATTACCTCTATAAAGTAGATATCCTACCTGACAAATATAAAGTATCCTCCACTGAACTACCCCTCATAAACCCTTACTCAGCTTTTGCCAAAAAATCATTTGTACCCTGGACCCAAATTCGTTCCTTAGTCCAACACAAACCATAAAGGAGTTAAAGAATATGTTATTGTCTCAAAACTTGACCAATATCTTATTTTTGCCACACGTGAGGAACAATTTATCACCCTTCAAACCCAGATGATTTTCCGAACAATGGAGAGATCATGGTTTTACCCATATCCATTTTGGTGCAATCCGAATCGCTTTAACATATCACGGAAGAAAAGAAAAACCTATTGTAGCTCGACTTTCTTTCCTAGATACAAGATACTTTGAGTTCCAACATGTAAATTTGGGTACTGTAGAAGTTACCGAAGCACTAAAAATCCAAGCCCAAATTCAAGGATCCCCACAAACCAAAGATTCCATCCAAGCCACTCTTCATCACCAAATGGCGTGGTGACTCCAAAATCATGCCATGGATCTCTGCCTTCCCGAAGGAGAAAATGCTTTACTCTTGAATATTGGTGCTACCAAAGGAAACACCATGGTCACCCAAATACCTAGAAAAATTTTCAGAGATAAGCTTGTCAAATTTTTCCTGATTGCTAAATAAAAAATTATGAAAAGTTAAGGGAACCAGATGAATCCCTCTAATCTGGTAAACCAACTTTTACCAAAAGAAATGAAAAAATCGTTTGCATAAGCTTTGACCATGTCCATCTCAAAAAACTCAATAAAACCATCTTCCCTTGCCAAATGTTTCAACACAACATACCTTGAACCTGGCTGAGAGTTCTTCTGGAATATACTAAGCATCATGGAAGAACATAAGAAAAAAGAGTTTGGTGGTTTAAATGCCCCTTTACGGGACACTGCCCTTGGGATCTTGGTTGTGACTCCAAGACTGTTTGGAAGAACCAATTAGAGAATATGATAAAGACCATCTGCGTCTTGGGAAAGCTTTTGCCTCAACTCCCCCAAAGAAAATAGAGCTTTTGTCAATATTAGCCTCTAGTCTTGATGCCCTTAAGATTTATTGAAAGCACTTGAACAATAGTTGTACAGACATTGCATCTACTCTACAGAATAGGAGTAGGTCATCAGCAAAACCTAATTGCACTATGTTCAGTTTGCCACATTTAGGGTGATAGTTAAAGTTAGCGTCCCTTTTAAGAGTTTTCAGCAGCCTTGTCAGGTACTCCATAACCAGTACAAATAGGTAAGGAGATAGGGGATCTCCTTGTCTCAAACCTTTCCTGGCATGAAATTGTTTTGTAGGTTTGCCATTAATCATGATAGCATAAGATACTGTTGTAACCCAACTCATTATCCATTTCACAAATCTTTCTGGC
The DNA here is from genome assembly GCA_026770625.1 of Nicotiana glauca. Classification (NCBI taxonomy): domain Eukaryota; kingdom Viridiplantae; phylum Streptophyta; class Magnoliopsida; order Solanales; family Solanaceae; genus Nicotiana; species Nicotiana glauca. Next base: position 59,399 of record MU781925.1, read on the forward strand.
AACTATAGATGTGTCAGCACTTGTTCTAGATAACCCCATTCCACTGAATCATATGCCTTCTTCATATCTATCTTCAACATGCATCTGGGGGAAATACCTTTGCCATAACCTTTAACTAGATCATGACTGAGTATAATGTTATCACTTATCAGTCTACTTGGCACAAATGCAGATTGGCTCTTATCCACCATTCCATCCATCATTCCTTGGAGTCTGTTAGTTAGAATCTTTGATATGATCTTATAGACAACTTTTCAGCATGATATTTGACTGTATTCAGTTATTTTGGAAGGAGTTTTCACCTTAGGAATAAGGACCACTGTTGTGTAGTTAATAGACTGATACATATAGGAACTATTAAAGAACTCCATGACTGCATCTGTGATTGCATCTCCTACTACAGGCCATGCTTTTTTGAAGAATAGAGCATTGAACTTATCACACCCTAGGGCTTTGTTATTATTAGTTCCTTTTAGAGCCTGAACAATCTCCTCCTTTGTGATCTCTGCATTGAGTAATAATTGCTGGTGTCTATTGAGCAAGGGCCCATTTCTCATAATATTAGGGTTGATAGCTAGTAATTCACTTGTTGATGAACCTAATAGATGTTGATAGAACCCTATCACCTCCTCTTTAATGTCCTTCTTTGCTTGCACTATTCTTCCATTTTCTCTTACTAGTCTTCTTATCTTATTTTGACTGCATCTGTTTTCATAGTTGCAAAGAAAAATCATGTGTTGGCGTCCCCTAACTGCAGCCAATTAACTCTTGATTTCTGCTTCATAATGCTTTCCTCCACTCTAAGCCACTTCTCCAATTGTTCCTTTATTTCCTTTTCTTCAACTACTGATGTTTCATTTTGTCCAGTGTCTCTCATTTGTTCTTGAAGATCATGTAATTTTTGCCTGCATACCTTGATCCTATCACCAACAACACTGTACTCATCTTTGTTTAAGGTCTTCACAGCCTGCTTTACCCTCTTTAATTTCTGCCATACACATTTCAGATTATGTTGTTCCTGTGGTCTCTCCCATGCTTCCTTGACTATCTTTAAGAAGTCATCATGTTCAGCTAGATGGTTGAGGAATTTAAAAGGCTTGGGGCTAAAATCTTATTCCTCCTCTAGGGTTATGCTCAATGGTGAATGATCAGAACAATGGGGATCCATAACCAATACCTCCATTTGAGGCATTACCATCATCCAATCAATATTAATCAAGGCTCTGTCAATTCTGCTATAGGTATGTCCATTTGTCCATGTAAATGTCCTTCCAATAGTCTTTATTTCTGTCATTCCAGTGTTTTCTACGAAAGTCATTGAAGTCACTCACTTCCTATTCCTGAACAGCATTCTCAACTGGCCTATCTTCAATTGATCTGATAGCATTATAATCCCCCATGATCAACCATGGTCCTTGTTGTATTGAGTGAAGCCTAGTCAATTCCCTCCACATACTTCTTCTATCCTTAATACTATGCAGCCCATACACAGCTGTGAATGTAAATCTCATATCCAATCTTCTGATATAGACTACTGTGTGAATAGTCTGGGCAGTACTACTCACCTCCTTGCATTCTATTTCAATTGTGTCCCAGATCAACCATATTCAACTTTTGTTACTATGTACTTAATTGTCAAGGTATGCCCATCCGGGGGTAATTTTCCTTATAACTTGATCATCCTTCTGTTTTTTTAATTTTATGCTCTATTAATGTTATCATGCTTACTTTCTTACTACAAATGAACCTCTTAACCTCTTTTTGTCTAGGGACTTTATTTAGTCCCCTTATGTTCCAAGTCACTAACCTCATACAGGTATAAAAGGGGTTGTAAGCTTCTTGCCCTGTATCACCCTGTTGTCTTCCTGCTCCTTCCTCTATCAGTCTTGGGATAGCTAGCTATAAGTTAGACTCTGCAAGGAGATTAAATCCATTAAGGACATTTACTACATCAGTTTATTGTCTCTCTCTACTTCTAGCTTCTGATTTCCCTATAAAAGTTTGCCACTTTCGCTCCTCATTCCCCTTTTCACTTACTGTACTTCCTGCACTTGTACTTGCAATTGATGTATTAGTACTAGCATTCTTCTCAGTTATGGTTTCCTTTATCTGCACTAGCTCCTTTGCTGGTTCCTGTACTTTGGAGATCATTTTGGGTTGCCATTTCTGCTTCTGCTTTACATATTTAGTCTTCCCTTTTGGAATATTTGGATGAACCACTCTACATTGATGACCAACTTGCATACATTTAGTATAGAACTCTGGTATCCAGTCATATGCAATTTCCTGCATAAACTCCCTACCATTAGGATCAACCACTTTAATAAATGTAGGAAGCTCCTTTGTCACATCCATTTCAACAAGAACCCTTGCATATGAGATTCTATCTATTTGAGTGGTACAGGCATCTGCATTGAGAGGAACTCCCAGTCCACTACTGATTCTACTAAGTGACTTTTGTCCCCAGTAATTCAAAGGCAGGTTGGGATATTTCACCCATATTGGTATTGTTTGGAGAACCTCTGTAGTGAATTCAAAATCAACCGACCATACTATGACAATTATAGGTTTGTTATTCAAAATGTGTGGCCCTGAGTATAGGATCACATCCCTATCTTCAATTCAATTAAACCGAACCAAAAAATAGCTATTATTATGAAAATACACCTTAGGTTTTGCAACAAAATTCCATACTGAAGCAATGTACCTCTCCATTGCTTCTATTGTTGGACTGCCTCCAACCACATACAATATCAGTGCTAGCTTCCACTTATGAGTTTCTTCCTCTATCTCTTCCTTATAAAGTTCCACAGTTATCTCGCCATTTTTTACGGTAGGTGCAATGAAACTCAGATCCATACATTTAATGGCATAATTTGAGCCCGCAAATAAATTCGCCCACTATTTCTGACCTTTCCCAGTTTCATCATCAGGTAACCTCCCCTGCATCCCCTGGTTTCCCCAATTCAACCATACTTGAATCCTTGTTTTTCCTGTTATAGCCAATTTGTTTGTATTTGTACTTGCATGTATCATCAGAGTATTACTTGTCACTTTCCTACTGTTTTCAATCTTCTCTAATTGAGTTTTGATAGCTTCCGTCACGGTTGACAATGGTGGCCACTGCTCCATTAAGCTTTTCCTATATCTCTACTCAGAATTTCAGTTGGTTGTGGATTACTAGTACCTGCGCAATCATTCACCGTAATTATAGAAGCTTTTTTCCTTGGTCGTCCCCTCCCCATGGCTGCCGACGTACTTTAGCACATGCACTCTAAGTGCGCCGAGAGAGCGGTTATAGAGAGAGAATTTTTGTAACCTATTTCAAAACTTTAGCAAAAAATGAAAATAAGAAAAAAAACTTTTACTTGGGCTGGACAATGCACTCTTAACGGGTTCCATTTTTTCTATAATCATAATTGTGGATACGTTTGCGTGACATGATTAGCGGGTATACGTACGCATAACCCGTTTCAAGATACTTTTCTTAATTAAAAGTGGTGAAAAAGGCAAAATGCACATAGGTTCTAAAATCAGTAATTAAATAATTTAATCGAGCCAAGTATGATCAAAGCGACCATGCTAGAACCATGGAACCCGGGAATGCCTAACACCTTCTCTCGGATTAACAGAATTCCTTACCCAAATTTCTGATTCGCAGACTATAATATAGAGTTAACCTTTTTCTCGATTCGAGATTTAAACTGGTGACTTGGGATACCATAAATCTCCCAAGTGGCGACTCTGATTCTTAATTATATAATCCCGTTTTGATTGTCACTTCAAGTTGAAAATAACTCCCTTTATTATTCCCTTCCGGGGTGCAATGAAAAAGGAGGTGTGACAACTCTGGATGTGGGATATGTAGGAAACCTACATAAGATCTGGCCTTATTTTTGAAAAAAAAGGGAAAAAGAAATTAGGAGGATCAAATAAATGTAGTTTAGAAGTTTGGTCAACATAAGCCAATTTAGTATCGATAATTTTTTAAACCGTTCTTGTCGAAATATCCTTAGAGCATTCTTCAATTGTCGAAGGGCAATCTTCGTAAACGAATGGACAAGGTTGAGAAGTATCATCAAGTAAACCCCCCCC
>MU781925.1:64786-88313 GCA_026770625.1 Nicotiana glauca
CCCCCCCCCCGGCCTCAAAATTCGTATGGAATTGGGAAAGGCCCATACTTGCAAAAATAGCCACTTGGCTAAAATTGGATATCAAGGAAGGGATCACGGTCTTTTATTTTTTTATAAACCTGTTTTCAAAAAGGTCTACTAGAGTCAACCCTAACCCTACCCTTCTACAGGAAAAAATGATTATTATCCAAGATCCACCAAAAGTGATCAGGGAGCAGGCTCGGGTACATTTGCGCATGTGGTGGAATGATTTAGATAAGGATGGTCAGAAATGGGTGAGAAAGCAACTGGGCGCTCTTATAGACATCTGGGAGGTTAAACCATGGGACGATTTGATCAAGGCTATGATGAGTTTCTGGGACCCCGCTCGTAATGTTTTTCGCTTTTTAGACTTTGAGATTACCCCTACTTTGGAGGAGATAGCCGGGTACATTGAGTTTGGACGAGATTTGAGGAAGCAACAGCTTATATTTCCAAGGGCTCCGTCGGTGTACAAGTTTTTTGACCTCATGAATATCAATAAACAGATAAGTAAAAACCGCGTAAGCAATGGGTGTTGTGCTTTCCATTTATTATACTTTAGGTTCGGGCACTCTTTTGGTTCTGAAGCACATGAAAAAGGGTTGAGCAACAAACAAGATAAGGGCCTTTGGCAACTTCATCGCCGATTTGCATTTATTGTGGCATTCTGGGGATAATGGTTTTTCCAAATGAGAAAGGGACAGTGGATATTCATTTGGCTAGAATTGCACAAATCCTCACTACTATGAAAGATCATACACTTGCCCCATTGGTATTGGTGGATATCTATCGTGCATTGACTTTATGCAAAGCCGGGGCCCAGTTCTTTGAAGGTTGCAATATCCTCCTACAAATGTGGATGATCGAGCATCTTCGCCACCATCCCAGATTCATGAGTTATGGCTCGAGCCTAAATAATTTCATCACCAGATACGAAGAGAGGGTAAAGGATTACAACATGCCAGATGGGTTTGAAGCATGGGTGTCTCATTTGAAAGCTCTCAAAGCAAGTCGAATTGAGTGGTCCATAGGATGGCTCCCGGAGATAGAAACCATATACATGACTGCTGCTAAAGGCTAATTAATGATAATGGGTGTAAAAAGCATTCAACCGTATGCACCATAGAGGGTCTTAAGACAATTGGGACGGTATCAGATTGTGCCTGAAAATGAAGATCTAAGTACTTAGGTCATAGAGCTGCATCCAGAAGATGCATTGCCTGAGGCTTTAGTTCAACAAGATTGGAATAGCTGCCGGTATCTTAAAAATGGCACCTAGGTACCAGATGTCGCAAAGGGAGAAGTGGATCTAAACTATGCTATTTGGTTTGAGAAGAGGTCTTGTGTGAACAACGAGCTGGAACCCGAACTTGAGAAGCCTGCCAAAAGACCTCATGTGCAAGATTTTGATGACAAAATCCAAGAAAGATTAGCATGGGGAGAAAAGAAAAATGCATATCAAGCTGAGATTCATGCCTTGAAAGAAAAGCTAAGAAACTTGGAATTCAACAATGATCTCCAAGCCCAAGAAGCCGGAGGTGAGAGAAGAAAATTGGTTCAAGAGAATGAAGCTCTCAAAACCTAAATCCAAAAGATGAAAATAGCAAGTGAAAATCCGGGCAGGAGTAGAAAAGACGAAAGGCTCATCTACAATCTTACCCAGAAAGCACGTGATTTCGAGGATGATTTACAGAAGACTAAAGTGGAGCTAGAAAATGCTCGAGCTAAGTTAGCCAAGGATGCAGGGGGATGAGCCAGTCTCATCCGTCTACTGAAGGAGAAATACTACAAGGGGATGGTAAGTATGAAGAAAAAGGTCAAGATCATTGAAAATGAAATGGCTAAGCAGGAAAGAGATTTCGAGGCCCAAAGGGAGCATTGTTATGCCTTGATAGCACGATTAGAAAGGGATCTCCGACAATTTCAAGAACAGAGCCATGCAGTTGAGAAAATTTTGGAAGCTAGAGCCTGACAAATTGGGTATTTACTGCGAGAGAAGGGTAGGATCCTTGAAAGGGTCAGGGCAATTGAAGAGTACATCGTGGTAAAATGCCAAGCATGTGAGGACATGACCCGCACTACTTTTTTAGCAGAAGTCATGACATTTTTCTAGCAGTTAATGAGAGCTTTGGAAAGGCTCCAGGGGGATCTTGCAGACAAGCCCGCAGTAGCACCAAACAACACCCCGAGAGCTCTAGGAGTTTTCAAGGCTTTAATGTATTTGTGATCTTTAGTTGAGTCGGTATTGTCTGTTTTGAATCTGTTGTTTTGGAGTCTATTAGGTCTTTTGAGTTGATCTTTTTCTAAGTTTGTTAGTTTCTTTCGAGTCTGTTGGTCTTGAGTCCTTGTAGTCAAAGTGTTTATTTTTATAAAAAAATTGAAAATCCCAAAATATTTTTTGTTATTTATTTTTTCACTTATATCCCCAAGAACTATGCCTGGTTTGATTCATGCTGGGTCATGATACGTAGGCAATCTCTATAGGATTCGACCGTAACCAAATAAAATAAAAAGAAAAGAAGGAAAAAGAAGAGAGGAAAAATGAAAAAAGGAAAAACACGAGAGGAGAAGTAAAGAAAAAGAAAATAAGATCAGAAAAACAAGAGAGAGGCATGAAAGGTAGAAACAAAAGAGAAAACAAGAATGAAAGAGAGAGGGAAGAAAAGAAAGGGAAGTTGCAAAATAGAAATAAGGAAAAGCCGGGATAACGCAAGTGGTCGAGCAAATGCATAATAGAAACGGTTAACTGCTTATGGAATTCATTCCCCCAATGTGCAGCAACCAATCTGTTAAAGCTCCAACCACTAACAAAGTTGTTGTTGATGTATTAAGCCCAGGCAGGTGGTTAGTTGCCCTGGCATTCTGGCAACCCATTCCTACAATACTAGGTCAAAAGGCACGCTGAACATGACTAACCAAGAATTAGAGGCGAGTATTGTCGACCCATCAAAACAAGTGGAAGAAGTTGATGTTAATGCGATGAAAGAAGAGATGTATAAGCTGAAGCAACGAATGGCTTAAGTGTATCAAGCCTAGGTAAAAGGGCATCCACTACTGGTTTATCACGCCAACCCTGCTTATATCCCACCGTTGGCTCAACCTCAAAATCCTCCCACTGTGAATTCATCCCCAGCCTTTCCTACCTACCAACAATGCTATGGCACCACCTCCTAAACACCACCAGCCCCACCACCTAAACCAGTCCCATACCCCCCACCAACCACTCCTGTGTTTGTGGCACCTCCACCTGCTGCATTGCACCGATCTTCCAGCGAGCCCCTATTTCAGACTCAAGACAATCTTATTATTCCCCAGAACCAACCTTCAAAGCACCAGAACCATGTTCTTACACTCCTCATTTTAATCTCATGGCAGAAACTGAGAAGTCTCCTAAGAATCCTAAGCAGGATGAGATGGTTAGGAAAGTCAAAAGCTTCGAGCAATCTTTCAGGAATATGCAGGGGCTAGGTGGACAAGTAAGCGTGGCCTATAAAGACCTGTTTTTGTTCCCAGATGTCCAATTACCAGCAGGGTTCAAGCTGCCCAAGTTTGATTTATATTATGGGCATGGTGATCTTTTGGCGCACCTGAGAGGTTTTTGTAGCAAGATGAGAGGGGCATGTGGAATAGATGAATTACTGATGGCTTATTTTAGTCAAAGTTTAAGTGGCTCAGCTTTGGAATGGTACACCCGAAAAGATCATGATCGTTGGTATACTTGGGACGATCTGGCCCAAGTATTTGCCCGTCATTTTCAGTACAATCTTGAAATTGTCCCAGACCATCTGTCATTGACCAAGATTGAGAAGAAACCCGGGAGATCTTTAGAGAATACGGCTTCCGTTGGAGAAAGCAAGCAGCGAGAGTTGATCCTCCGATGAAAGAGAGTGAAATGGTTGATTACTTCTTGTAGGCCTTAGAGCCCACCTACTTCAGTCACTTGGTGTCAGCAGTAGGGAAATCTTTCAATAAAGCGGTGAAAATGGGAAGCATGGTGGAGGAAGGACTCAAGACCAACAAGATTATCAGTTATTGAGCAATCAAGGAAACCACCCAGGCCATTCAAAACGGCACTGGTGGCATACTGGAAAAGAACAAGAAAGAGGGCGTTGCGGTAGTTAATTCAAGAGCTTGGTCCAGAGTCCCGTCACCTTACTATAACCAGCCTCGACCCCACCCCCAAACTTACCCCCACACTCCATATAGCCCACCATAATACTACTACCCACCTCTAAATCTCCACTTCTCTGTCCTTCATGCACAAACATATCCTCAACCTCCTGCCCACGTGCAATGGCGTGCGCTCACCCCATAAAATACTCACCCAGCTCCCTAAAACCCTTACCTACCTCAAAAGCCTACAGAAATCCCCGTGGAGCAGGTTTCCAGCCTAACCAAAATTTCAAGAATGAGAGGACACAGATACAGAAGACTTTCACTCCATTGGGAGAATCGTACACCAGTCTATTCCACAGGTTGAGACAGTTGGGAATGTTGAATCCAATTGAGCCTAAGCTGCCAAATCCCCTTCCGAGAAATCTTGACCTCTCGTTGAGTTATGAATATTGTTCTGGGGCCCCAGGGCATGACACAGAGAAATGCTGGAAGTTGAAGGCAGCCATTCAAGAGCTCATTGACACCCATCGGATCGAGGTTCATGCCCTAGAGGCACCTAATATCAACCAGAATCTATTGCCGGCCCATCATGAGACCAATATGATTGAGATAGTGAAAAAAGTGGGAGAGCCTAAGAAGCCCTCACAAACTATAATCATGATCAGGTCTAGTGAAGTCAAGCCGAGTAGGGAATCAAGTAGCAGTTGTGGCAATTGAAAAAGAACTATCAAGCGGTGTTACAGTAAAACACGGGACAACAAAAGTGGTGGTACCAGGAGCATTAATCAAGCCCATTGTGGTTGTGGAAGGTGCTCGTATAGAGCCGGTCATTCTGAAATCGGTAACCCAGCTGCCAATAGTAAACAACAAAGTCGTCCCTTGGAACTATTGCCGAATGTCTATAATTTACAAAGGGAAATAAGTTAAAGAAGAAGTTTGCGAAACCCATGGTTTGACTCGCTCGGGGAGATGCTTTGCCCCCGAGGAGTTGAGAAAAGCCAAAACCTCCAAGGATAACGCAGTGCTGGTAAAGAAAGCTGTGACCGAAGAAGAGGCAGAAGAATTCTCGAAGAAGATGAAATTGCAGGACTATTCCATTGTAGAGCAATTGAGGAAAACACCTGCTCAGATCTCCTTGCTCTCATTGCTAATCCATTCCGACGTGCACCATCGGACATTGATGAAAATCTTGAATGAGGCCCATGTTCCCGACAAGATATTGGTAAATCACTTGGAGAAAATAGCAAACAAAATATTTGAGGTGAACAGAGTTACCTTCTCCGATGATGAGTTTCCTGTAGAGGGTACTGAGTATAATAGGGCCTTTTATCTGACGGTGAAGTGCGAAGATTCTGTGGTTACCCGAGTTCTGATCAACATTGGATCTAGTGCAAACATTTTCCCTCTCTCTACGCTGAACAAGATAAAAGTGGACGATGATAGAATTCGCAAAAAATCATTTGTGTTCGAGGGTTCGATGGTGGGGGCAAAGATTCAGTGGGTGATATAATACTAGAATTGACAATAGGGCCTGTCGATTTTACTATGGAATTCCAAGTGTTGGATGTGGCAGTTTCTTACAATCTTTTGCTAGGGCGACCCTGGATTCATGCAGCCAAGGTAGTACCATCCACCCTGCACCAGATGGTTAAATTTGAATGGGACAGACAGGAAATTGTTGTATACGGTAAGGATAATCTGTGCACCCTGGGTGATGCCACTGTACCTTTTATCGAAGCTGAAGACGACAAGGGTCTATGGGTATATCAGGTCTTTGACACGGTATCAATTGAAAAAATCCCAGAAGGTAAGTTTGTTCCAATCCCTAAAGTAGAAAACGCATCAGTTATGGTGGCTTCGGAGATGTTGAGGAATGGCTTCGTACCTGGCAAGGGTTGGGTGCTTTTCTGCAAGGCATCGTACAACCAGTGTCTATTCCCAAAAACTTGGATACTTTTGGTTTGGGATTCAAGCCTACAACTGTGGACATAAGGCGAGCCATAAAGATGAAATAAAGAGCATGGGTTCTTCCAAAGCCCATGTCGCGGCTGTCCAGAGCATTTGTCAGGCTTAGTGCCAGAAAGCGCCCAGTATCAACTGTTCCGAGTTCATTGATTGATGTAGATGAAGATTTGGATAAAGGGTTCGAGAGGTTGTTCAACGAGGTAAATATGGTAGAATATGGAGAAGGATCAAGCAAAGCAGATGTGCAATTTGTGGGGCCTTGTGCAAAGATCAACAATTGGGAAGCTACTCTTCTTCCTACTCGAGGGGAGTCTTGATAGTCGGCTTTGATTTTCCTTTAAGTTTAATCTGGATTATTTCCAGAGTTGTAATTCAGATGCTATGTTCTGTCTGTTTGGATGAATTATACCTTGTTATCTTTAAATTTCAATGAGATGCTATTTCCCTTCTTTTCATTCCTGATATTTTTATTTTTATTTTATTTCTTGTACAATTCTTTTTATGCTGGTTTCAATGACCTGACATGCATGAGGAATCTCCGGCCCAGTCTTAAATGCCAATCTAATTCTAAAAAAATAATACAAGAAATTGAGTGTGATGATGAAGTGGAATATGATGATGATGAGGCTTTTGAGGAGATCAGTAAAGAATTAAGCCACTTTGAGGAAAAACCCAAACCTAACCTGAATGATACAGAAGCAATAAACTTAGGTGATCAAGATAATGTCCGAGAAACTAAAATACAACTCATAGAAGAGATAATTAAGGCACTGTTTGAGTACAAAGATATTTTTGCATGGTCATATGACGACATGCCAGGCCTAAGCACTAATTTGGTGGTTCACAAATTGCCCATTGACCCTGCCTTCCCTCCCATCAAGCAGAAGCTGAGGAAATTTAAAACTGATATGAATGTGAAAATCAAAGAAGAAGTCACCAACCACTTTGAGGTAAAGGTTATTCGAGTCACACGGTATCCCAGTTGGCTAGCCAACGTTGTGCCTGTGCCGATAAAGGATGGAAAGACTAGGGTGTGCATCGATTACCGTGATCTCAACAAGGCAAGTCCAAAGGACAATTTCCCACTCCCAAACATCCATATCTTGGTTGATAATTGTTCCAAACATGAGATTGGTTCTTTTATGGATTGTTATGCGGGCTATCACCAGATCTTAATGGATGAGGAAGATGCAGAAAAGACAACATTCATCACGCCATGGGGAACGTGTTGCCACAGGGTCATGCCATTTAGGTTGAAAAATGCCGGGGAAATCAGCATGAGAGCGATGAAAACCATATTCCATGACATGATACACAGAGAGATCGAGATGTATGTGGATGATGTGATTATAAAGAGCAGGATGCAGTCTGACCACGTTCGGGATCTGAGAAAGTTCTTCCAAAGGCTTTGCAAGTACAATCTCAAGCTCAATTCTGCGAAATGTGCTTTCGGTGTTCCATCTGGAAAATTGTTAGGATTTATAGTCAGCCGTCGAGGTCTTGAACTGGACCCATCAAAAATCAAAGCCATCCAAGAATTGATACCTCCAAAGAACAAGACCGAGGTGATGAGTCTGTTAGGGAGATTGAATTACATCAATAGGTTTATCGCTCAACTCACAACAACTTGTGAGCCCATCTTCAAGCTGTTAAAGAAAGATGCCATGGTCAAGTGGACAAACGAATGTCAAGAAGCATTTGATAAGATAAAAGGGTATCTGCCAAACCCACCAGTGTTGGTCCCGCCAAAACCAGGGAGGCCTTTGATTTTGTATTTGATGGTTTTGGACAACTCGTTTGGATGTGTGTTAGGTCAGCACGACATCACCGGCAGGAAAGAGCAATCCATATACTACCTCAGCAAGAAGTTCACAACTTATGAGGTTATGTATACTCAGGTTGAGAGGACGTGTTGCACCTTAACTTGGGTAGTGCAGAAGTTGAAACATTACTTGTCATCATATACCACTTACCTCATCTCTCGGTTAGATCCATTAAAGTATATCTTTCAAAATCCTATGCCAATAGGAAGGCTCGCAAAGTGGCAAATCTTGCTCACAAAATTTGACATTACCTTTGTGACCCGAACTGTAATGAAAGCACAAGCGTTGGCTGATCATTTGGCAGAGAATCCAGTAGATTAAGAATATGAACCTTTGAAGACATACTTCCCTGATGAAGAGGTAATGCACGTTGATGAGTTGGAACAATCTGAGAAGCAAGGATGGAAACTTTTCTTTGATGGGGCTACCAATATGAAAGACGTTGGGATATGAGCGGTACTTATTTCTGAAATAGGGCAGCATTACCCTGTTACAGCTCAGCTTCGCTTCTATTGTACTAATAACATGGCCGCGTATGAGGCATGCACTTGATTTTAAGTTTAGCTATGGATATGGGTGTCCAAGAAGTCTTGGTCATGGGTAACTCGGACCTTCTAGTACACCAAATTCAAGGAGAATGGGAAACATGAGATATGAAGCTTATACCGTACCGACAATGTTTGCATGATCTTTGTCAACGATTTTAATCAATAGAATTTAGGCATATTCCAAAGATTCATAATGAAGTTGCCGATGCTTTGGCCATGTTGGTGTCAATATTGCATCATCAAGATAAAGCCTATGTGGACCCTTTGCAGATTCAGGTTCGCAATCAGCATGCGTACTATAATATAGTGGAAGAAGAATTTGATGGTGAGCCGTGGTTCCATGATATCAAAGAATACTTTAGAATTGGAGTGTATCCAATACGGGCCACATGGGATCAAAAGAGAGAAATTTGACATCTGGCAAGTGGATTTTTCTTCAGCGGAGGGGTATTGTACAAAAGGACTCCAGATCTTGGGTTGTTGAGATGCATAGATGCTAAACAAGCCACAACTATCATGACTGAGGTACATTTGGGAGTTTGTGGACCGCATATGAGTGGGTACGTATTAGCAAAGAAGATTCTCCAAGCAGGTTATTATTGGCTTACTATGGAGCGGGATTGTATTCATTTTGTGCATAGATGTCATCAGTGTCAAGTGCATGGAGATTTGATTCACTCTCCACCATCAGAATTGCACACAATGTCCGCACCATGGGCTTTTGTTGCACGGGGGATAGATGTCATTGGGCCAATTGAACAAGCAGCATCAAATGGGCATAGGTTTATTCTGGTGGCCATTGATTATTTCACCAAGTGGGTTGAGGCCAAAACTTTGAAGTTTGTAACCAAGAAGGCAGTGGTTCATTTTGTGCACTCGAAAGAGGTATGTCAGCAATTCAAGATTGCAAAATGTAATTCCACCCCTTACCGCCCTAAGGCAAATGGAGCGGTTGAAGCAGCTAACAAGAATATAAAGAAAATACTACGAAAAAGGTGGAAGGTTCTAGACAGTGGCATGAAAAGTTGCCTTTTTGAATTGCTGGGTTATCGCATTACTGTCCATACTTCAGTAGGGGCGACTCCTTATTCATTGGTGTATGGTACCGAGGTAGTGATACCTGCAGAGGTGGAAATTTCAACCCTTCGGATTGTCGTAGAAGCTATTGATGATGATGAATGGGTCAAAGCCCACTTGGAGCAGTTGAGCTTGATCGATGAGAAAAGATTGGCAGCAGTGTGTCATGGTCAGTTGTATCAACAAATAAAGGCTAGCGCATATAATAAAAAGGTGCGCCCGCAAAAGTTTGAAGTGGTCTAGCAAGTGTTGAGGTGTATTCTTCTACATCAGGCCGAGGCCAAAGGCAAGTTCGCCCCAAATTAGTAGGGGTCGTTCATCGTGATGAGAGTGTTATCCAATGGTGTTTTGTATTTGACAGACATAGAAGGCAAGTGTGTTGAAATGGCCATAAATTCTGATGCGGTCAAGAGATATTATGTATAATTTCCTTTGAATTAATTGTATTTGTTTGTACTTGGCATAGTTTGAAGATTGGAATGACGAAGACATTTTGTTCTGCTCTCTAAACACTTTATCCTTTGTTACCCCTTTGAGCATCATTTATTTTCTTTCATACCCCTCTTTCGGAATCAGCGGCAAAATTTGTAAACAAAAGCGTGAAAAGTAAGTGAAGGAAAAAGAGAAAGAAAATGATGCAAAGCGAGAGAGAAGAAAAATGAAAATGAAAAGAAAAGAAAGAAGAAAACAAAAAGAGTAGAAAAGAAAAAGAAAAGAAAAAAAGAGAGAGAAACAAACAGAAGAATGGAAAGAAAGATCACAACAACAAAGTAATTTTATGACATGGACTACGTTTGACCTGATTCCTTTTAAGGATACGTAGGCAACCTCACGATTCGGTCCTATCATAATAAAAATCCAAAAGTCCCCAGGCAAGAAACTGGGGAAGAAGTTGTGATTGTTGTAAAAGATCTGATTCCGAAGGTTGTAATTTTGATCCCGTTTGAATTGTTTTGAGCCTTTAATACCTCTTTCTTTCTAACCCTATCCAAAAGCCACATTACTGTTCAAAGAAAGACCTTCTGATCGGTCATCGGGAATTGCCACGGCAAGCAAGAAGAGGTGATTCTTGTCAGGAACAACACTCTGGTCCAAGCAAAAAAATGATGAAAATGAGAGAGTCTTATTTGTGAAAACCCTCACGGGCACCGTAAGGCGACGCAAGCTGAGAGAAATGAAAAATGAGAGAGTCTTATTGGTGAAAACCCTCACGGGCACCTTAAGGCAAAAGTGAGTTGAGAGAAACCAGAAATGAGAGAGTCTTATTGGTGAAAACCCTCGCGGGCACCTTAAGGAGAAAGTGAATTTTCAGATGAACAAATGGGAGAGGTCTATGGGTGAAAACCGTTCAGGACACCGCAAGATAAACAAGGTTAGGGTTTAGGTACAGAAATCAGGTTATGGATTTCAGGGGCAATGAAGCGTAGCAATTGAAAGTTGATTGGTTGGATGGATTGGGCCGATTAGTCCGAAATGCATGTCATAATCAATGGTACTAGCTGTTCCACTCAGATAAGTCTCTTTTCCTTTTCTTTCACTTTTGTAAGTCGTCCGGTTTTGGATTCTCTTTATCCTTAACTTTCAAGGTCATTGCATTTCATTCCTTTTGGGGTTTGTTCTGTAAGATGTTTCAATGTCAGTCTTGTTCAAAACAAAGAAGAAAGGATGTCAAGGCTCACTACTAGTTTCCCAATTGCAAAGCACAGTGAGGCTAGAATGTACCAAATATGGCATGATGCAAAGTAAGATACAAGGGGTCACCAGAATTTTCGTCGGTGGATCAGTTGGATAATTTTATGGGAGATGCAAAGTTTCAGATAAAATGGGTCAGAGATGTGAAACAATAGTGTAGGTATAAAACACTCGGGTCATCGAAGATCATGGGGTTTGAAAGTCAGTCAGAAGCCAAGTGATTCAGGGCTAGTTCGGGAAGCAGGTCAAAGAAAAACATAGCAACAGAGACATCTTCTGAAAGAATTCCATCAACTAACCACAATTTTAAACTGACAAGATTTTTCTTTGATTGAAATGGGGGCAAAAAAATTTTCTTTGTTTTATCTGTTTTGTTGAAGTTAGGAGCCCGCCTAGAGAACAGAGGAATACATTTCAAGTTTTAGCAATCAGGAGCCCGCATGGAGAACAGATGAATACATTTCAAGTCAGCAGTCAGGAGCCCGCCTGAAGAATAGAGGCATACATTTCAAATCAGCAGTCAGGAGTCCGCCTGGAGAACAGAGGAATACATTTCAAGTTTTAGCAGTGAGGAGCCCGACTGAAAAATAGAGGTATTACAATTTAAGTTTTAGTTTTCAAATTCTTATTAATATCCGGTAGTATGATGCCCAGCCACCAAATGGGGCAAGAGATTTTCTTTGTTGTATCTGTTTTGCTGAAGTTAGAAGCTCGCTTGAAGAACAGAGGAATGCATTTCAAGTTTTAGTAGTCAGGAGCCCGCCTGGAGAACAGAGGTATACATTTCAAGTTTTAGCAATCAGGAGCCCGCCTGAAGAATAGAAGTATACATTTCAAGTTTTAGTAGTCAAGAGCCTGCCTGGAGAACAGAGGAAATACATTTGAAGTTTTAGCAGTCAGGAGCCCGCTTGGAGAACAGAGGTATACATTTCAAGTTTTAGTACTCAGGAGCCCGCTTGGAGAATAGAGAAATACATTCAAGTTTTAGCAATCAGGAGCCCGCCTAGAGAACAGAGAAATACATTTAAGTTTTAGCAGTCAAGAGCCCGCCTGAAGAATAGAGGAACACATTCAAGATTTAGCAATCCGGAGTCCGCCTGGAGAACAGAGGAATACATTCCAGTTTTAGTAGTCAGGAGCCCGCCTGAAGAACAGAGGTAGTATAATTCAAGTTTTAGCTTTCACACTCTTATTAATGTCTGGTAATATTATGCGCAGCAACCAAACTGGGGAAAGAGATTTTCTTTGTTGTATTGTTGTAATCAGGAGCCCGCCTAAAGAACAGAAGAATACATTTCAAGTTTTAGTAGTCAGGAGCCCGCCTGGAGAACAGAGGAATACATTTCAAGTTTTAACAATTAGGAGCCCGCCTGAAGAACAGAGGAATACATTTCAAGTTTTAGTAATAAGGAGCCCTCCTCGAGAACAAAGGTATACATTTCAAGTTTTACCAGTTAGGAGCCCACCTGGAGAACTGAGGAATACATTTCAAGTTTTAGCAGTCAGGAGCCCGTCTGGAGAACAGAGGAATACATTCATGTTTTAGCAGTCAGGAGCCTGCTTGAAGAACAGAGGAATACATTTTAAGTCAGTATTCATGAGCCCGCCTGAAGAACAGAGGAATACATTCAAGTTCAGCGGTCAAGCATCGCTCGGAGAAAGGAAAACATCTCAAAGTGTAGTCAGTAGTCAGGTAGCCACCTGGAGAAAGGGCAAAACATCTCGGATTACAATTCAAGGCAGCAACAAAAGAATTCCACCGGAAGAATACAAGTCAACAACAACCACAAGATCAAGTTTGAAGATATAGATAAAATTTTTGTAATAGATCATAGTCTATTCTAGCTTCTTTATTTTGACATGGTGTAATAAAGGGGTTCAGTAAGTAGTAGCAGTAGCAGCAACAACAGTGAAATCACGGCTCCTGGTAGTCCCAGCTACCAAAACATTCCGAACTGCACTAACCTAATTTATTTTTAGCCAACGATATGTTGTCAACCTTGGAAGTAGGGTGCGGTCAGATCTTTCAAAAAATGCTTCCCACGATGTATTCAAATGGGCAAAAATCGCTCGCAGCTGCTCACTTATCTTTGCCCGAAAACTCTTCGTGTTTCCGAGCAAAGAGGGACAGCTGTGAGCATGTGATTTTTTCCCTATATGAATTACTCCCAGAAATTCAAAATAAAATAATTTCTCAGTGTTTGCAACTTTGTGGATTTTTGTGGCATTTTTCGGATTGATTGTTTGCATTTTGTCTGTGCATTTTTATTAATGAAAAAATACAAAAAATACGCACTGCATTTAGGATCTAATTTTATATTATTTTAAAAAAAAAAGTTAATAGTAATTAGGATTTTTACAAAAAAAGAAAATCACAAAAATAGTTTACTTTTGCACTTTTAATTTTAATTTTGATTTTTCGAGTAGTTTTTCTTTTAATTTGTTTGTGTAATTGATGGAGAAAATTAATATTTAGGTTTAATTAGTGCTTTTATTTTAATTAGTGAATTTCTAGGAATTAATTTAGGAATTATTTTAATTTTAAAAAAAAAGAAAAAAGAAAAGAAAAGAAAGAATTAAAAAGAGAAATGAAAAGAAAGGAAAGAAAAGGAATTCTTACTGGGCTGCTTAGTCAACTCTCTATCAGGCCCAAATCATATCCCCTCCCATACCAGTCCAAACAATTTTGCCCCAGTCCAGCCCAAATTCCCCGACCCAGTCCATCTCCCTTCATCAACCAAACGACGTCGTATTGTTCCCCAATTGATCTCAACTGTCGAGGTTGATTGATCTAACGGACGAGAAGCTAGAACCCTTAGAAATATAACTGTCCTAATGACCCTACCTCCCAAGCCCGTCTCTCTCACCCCACCCCTCAGAGAACCCCACCATCTCCACCATGCGTCGCCTGCCGGAAATCGTCTCCGCCGGCAGTGTTGCTCCGATTAACCCCAAAATTACACCATCGCTTCTTCTGCTTCCCCTCCTTCCAAATCAGCACCCCTTTTCCCTCAAATTCCAACCAAAATGCTCGAATCTTGAATCGAAGAGAGTGACCTAAATCCCTAATCTGTCCAACCCGTCTCAAAATTACACCCTAGGAGCCATTTCATCTCCTCACCCTAAGTCCCTAACCCGTTTCCTTCAAATCTTCGTCAAACTCTTCGAATTTTAGATCAAAAACTAAAATCCTAGTCTGTTTTTCCCCTTTTGCTTTTTGATGCTTTCAAGGCTAGATCCGAGCCCAAAAATTATGCTAGTCATTTGTTCCCAGTAAGAACAATTGATTAGAGTCATCCTTGGGTTCATTTCGAAGTTTACCGGAGTTCGGCCGAGTAGTCACTGTCCGTTTAAGTTTGTCACAGGTTAGACCAGTGCTCTTTTTCATTTATTCTTTGCTTTGTGTTGGTTCTTGTTTTTCTTTATTTCTTGTATTTTGTGTGTTTGAATCTATATAAATTCATTAGGCCTAACTGCAATAGTTTTTAGAGATTATATGTTTGTTTAATTGCATTTTAGGTGATCTTGCGAATGTTGGTTGTTTATTCATGTTATGATGGTTTCAGTTAATAGAATTTTGCATTTTTCTGATTAAGATTTCCTTTGATTCGTTCGAAGCCTTTGGCATTTGTCAGTACTGTTTGTTCTACTTCAGGGGATTTTAGGGGATTGAATTGTCATGCCTAGAACTTTGAGGGGGTCTCAAGGGGAAGGGTAAGGTTAGTAATAATTGATTGGGCTGAGGTTAATTCAGGGATTCTAAGTTAGGAGGGAATCAATTATGTTAGAGGAGGATTCTAGGGATTTATTCGGGGATTCCTGGAAAGAGGAGAGATCACTAGGAAATGAGAATTTGAAGGAGGTTTTTTTTTTCATTTGAAGCCATCTTGTTTTAATTCGAGTGAAAAAAAAAATTGTTTTCGTCTTTAATCTTAGCCCTTTGTTCTTTTCATCTTGAAGTTCGGACATTTTCATTCATGGTGAATCTGGTTTGAACTTGAAGTGTGAATTCGTTTTTCTGAATTTTATTTCGAGTTAATGGAAGTCGAGTAAGTGTTGTTGGTTTCGAGTTGCTCTAAAGCTGTTCGCTTAGCTGCTGACTCGTGAGTTCCTTGCGATCTCTGTTTGGACTCACCTCCTCTGAGAATTGTTGTAATCTTTCAATCGCATTAATCAAAAGTTTATTTTCAGGTTCACTTCCAAACTCTCTTATTTTGCTATTTACGTGAGTTGAAATTCTTTGTTTGTTTGAATCAATTGCTGGAAACTTGAGAAGGAAAACATCACCGAACAGTTTTGGGATGCTTGGTTGAGCTTTGAGTTAGTTTTCTGAGTTTGAATGTCTGTTCGAATGGTTCGTTTTATGGAAATAAATGTCTATTTGAGTTTGAAGTTTGCTTGAGTCACTGCATTGCCGAAAACTGTTAGCTACTATCCCTGCTAATTTGAGTTGTAATTTGTTGTGCCTAGATTGATATATGATTTTTAGTTCATCTTTAGCTTCAATATAAGCTTACGAAGTCACCAAGCGATTATTTCTTTTTTTGCTGCTGTGTCATTTAGCCAGTGGTGTTTATCAGGACTTGCTACGAACATTGGAAGATAAAAGATTCAATGCTTGTTTTAAAGCAGTAGTTGGTCTAAATTTCAGCTGTCCAGGTGGAATTGATTTAAATTTCAGCTGTCCAGGTGGAATTGATTTAAATTTCAGCAATAGCTTGTTAAAGTCTGGTTTATCTTGTCATGTTTAGCATGTACTTGTTGGGCATTGATCTCAGCTAGCTTAAGTTCGTGGTTGGCTAAATCCATTCTTTAAGAGAAATTGCAAGTCCCGTCATCATATTTTTGAAGCATGAATAGAATAAGTTATCGTCTCTTCTTCCCCTTCTGATTTGTCTCGCCTCTCTTTTTGATTCTTTGAGAAGCAGCATTCTTATTGGATTTAGATAACTAACAAGCTTGCTTTGAATCTCGATAATAGATTGGATTTAATAAAGATCAAGGGCATGATATACGGGGATGGGGTTTAAAGGGAATTTTAAAGGATTCTTATCACTTTGAATCCATCATGTATTTCTTCCAACTGTGATTTGTATTCCTGTTCTAGTTTATATGCTTTAGAGGTGTGTTTGTTTTGGTTGATCGATAATCATTTGAGTGAAATCGGCTACTGTGGCTCTTCAATATTATTTCACCCTTGGTTGTCGTCTTAGTCCATTCTTCTGTTTCGTGAAGACATGTACCCTTTTGAAATCTCTTGGCTGAACTCATGCTCCATCTTTTACTGCTATCTTTATTAGTAATATGTTGTTGAGTCTTAGTAGTTTGCCTCTCTTTTTCCAAAAGAATTGTATTTCGAGATTGTTAGGGGCTACACTGTACTTTAGGTACTACAGTTCTTTTAACTAAGTAAACTTCAAGTTGTTACCAAAAGTGAACCTCTGATCTGACAAATCTGAAGGCCTTTCAGCTGCTCTAAATAATAGGAATCCTTGAGACCCATCTTGTAAAGTTTCAATCTTGGCCAGTAGTTCGGTTGATTTTGAGGTTTGAGGAAGTTTGTGGAAGTTTTCCTTTGTGGTTTCAACCTAAGGAATGGGATTCCCAAATTCTGGAAAGAGGCCGATATGTATTACTATGGCCATCACCTAGTATATACTTTAAATCATCACAATTTCAAATTAGCTTCAAGAGAATAATAATGGACCTTGTAGCTTGCTCTAGGCACATTTAATCTATAATTGCGATTGTGTATACGTTCGCGTAACATGATTACGATTCTAAAAAACCAATTCAGAGTATGGGTTCACGCAACTTCGATCAAACTTTTCTTAATAATAAAATAGGTTCTCATGGGCTATTAATTAATTTTAGTTTATATAGCTTGAGGTGTGCCATTCACAATTTAATCATTTATGTCCCTTGTATTAATTTCATAACCTAGATATAAAAAGAATTAATATTCGTAGAAAAGCTTTTAGGGCCGTTTAAAACACTATCGTAATTGTATATACGTTCGTGTAACATAATTATGATTCTAAAAACAAAACCGGATAATGCGTTCCCGCAACTTTGGCCCAAATATTCTTAATAATAATAAAGCGTTATTAATTGTGAACACGTTCGCGTGACATAATTTTTGATGCACCAAACAAGCGGGTATACGTACGCGTAACCCGTTTCAAGATAATTTTCTTAATTAAAAGCAGTGAAAAAGGCAAAATACACATTGGTTCTAAAATCAGTAATTAGACAATTTAGTCAAGCCAAGTATGATCAAAGCGACCATGCTAGAACCACGGAACCCGGAAATGCCTAACATCTTCTCCCGAGTTAACAAAATTCCTTACTTGAATTTTTGATTCATAGACTGTAATACAAAGTCAACCTTTTTCTCGATTCGGGATTTAAACCGGTGACTTGGGACATCATAAATCTCCCAGTAAATATGAATTTCTTATCAGTTAGAAACCCCAGGAATGGCCAACATTACTAGAAATATTCACTCCAAGATGGGAAGATAGTGAAACCATACCCAAACCCAAACCAACCAACTAAACCCAACCCACCATTAACTCATACCCCAGAATCTAAAAGCCACCTGAACCTAAAACTTCACCAACCCAAAAAATCATAAATCCCACGCAACCACAGGTATTCATGCTAAGTCATTCAAGCTCTAGTCATACCCATGATTTTACTTCACTTCAACCTTTTGAAAAAGAGGGTATAAGCCATGCTCCAAAAATTACCAAGAAAAACATAGTGCTACCTACTGGAAAACTTTCAATAAGTGATATTGAAGCAACAATGAACTGGCAATCAGAAAACTCCATCTGCCAAAATAAAGTGCTGAACAACATCGGCAACACAATAAAGAACATAGCCCATACACAAAATAGAATGTTGAGCAAAGTGGAAACAATTGAGAAAAAGGTGGAGTAGACATAATCTCACCATAGAGTACTAATCAAAGCCTTGGAACTAAGGTTGGAAAATTTACAATATGAGATTTGTCCGCTAGGAACTTCACTTTTCCAATTCTTCCAACAACAACAAAAGGAGACGATTTCCATCAGAGAACAAATTCAACTTTTGAGAAACGACCACTTTGAGTCACTAAAGACCCCAATTTTCCCCCCAAAACCTACCTTCTTCCCTATGTCTCCACAAGCTTATTCTCCACCAAAATTGGACTACACTTTTTCTAACTTTCCACCTAGCTCACAAAATCTAATTTCTTTTACCCAAACCTTAAAAGAAGAATATGATATCGATATTGCAAAAATGGTTTGGGAAAGGAAAGACGCTCTTGCGGTGCAAAAACAAACCAAGAAAGGATGAGATCATGGTGAATGTTCAAAAGGGTCCAACCCCAAAAATTTGATGATTTTAGACCAGAAGGCTCCAGACCTTTATGTCTACTAGCCAAGGAACATATCAGAAGAATATATCCCATGGCCGGAATCTCTAAATTCATAAGATGATGAAACAATGGAATATATCTCTCAATCAAGAAATTAATCCACAATAAACTCTTCCGAAGATGACGATCCCCCAATATTTGTCAACCAGCTAAGAGACCCAAAAATATCTGAAGTAGATGAGGAACAAGAAGACATGAAAGATGAACCAATCCCAGAAAGAAGATATGATCCCATGGTATCAAAACTTGTTGGAGCTGGTTTTCACACTTTCACCTTAGATGACATCATGATTTTAAAATGGCCTCAAAGAATCTAAGACTTCTATACTTGGATTGTGACAAAAAATTAGGTGGAATGAGAAAAGTATATCATCTTGTCAGAACTCACTTCATGGTTCTCAGGAATCCTTAGATATTGGTGGAACTCACTTGGAATTCAAGATAAAAATACATTTATTACTTCCCAAGACTTTGCCTTCAACATCATGATCCTATATGAAGTTTTCTGTGGAGATACTGTCCAAAGACAAGAAATGATGCAAAGACAACTCTTCAAGATGAAGTGTGTGTCATTCGACAGAAAGGACAATGATAAGTATTTTCAAAGACATCAGTCTAAAGCAAGACTTTGTCTCTTCTCTTCCAAAGTTGTTGGCAACCTGAACTATGACCATCATTAAAGAAACGTGTCAGCCCATAACAACCCCACAAGTTGGCAACATCAGGCAATTTATTTTCATCGCATTGGATGACATTTATACTAAGCGCTCTGTCCTAAAACAAATTATCCACCCCAATCCAGCGCTTGACAAAGCATGCCGCAAATCTGATCTAATTACCGGATCAGGATGTTCCTGCCACACATCTAAGTGACAATGAGGATTCAAAAGGTTTAGATGGCTAAGTATTCCAGATGGGAAATTAAGGTCTAGGAGGCGCACAAAATATTTCAGAAGAAGGAGGCCGTGAAATTTTCACAAAAAGAACAGATGCTTTATATGCCACAAAATTTGACATTTCACTAGAAATTGTCCCCAATCGAGGAAATCTGTCAAGCTCCTGCTGGAAATTAAAGATTACACCAGCATACATCTCGAAAACCTTGAGACCGTATTCTCTATGGACGATGAACCCACTTAAGAAACCTTATTCTATCTTGATGTATACCAAGATCAAAGTTATGACCTCTATCAAATTTCCGAACCAGCCGCTAAAGTCCAGGAAGAGATCAATGCTATCATAGTCATCCCTCAAGTGGAACTCAAGGTTGACACTGATGCTACTTTTTCACTAATGAATCATGTTGTTCTCCTTGAAGATCAATAGTGCCGCACTTTAAGGATTTCAACACACCATCAAATGGAATCTTGACTACAACCATCATCACAAATCACCCAGTAACAATTGAGTTCTTTCCAAGATTTAAGTACAGAACCAAGCTGATAGGGTCTGATATACCAGGAAAAGATCTTATAGTTGGATTCGACATTTTTAGACAACTAAAAGATCAACTTAAGATCAAGGATAACAAGATAACCTTCAAGAAGCAGTTGAAACCTTATTCTAAAATTCCAAGGTTATTCCAAATCACTAACTATGAACGAATCCAGGAGATTGAACAAAATCTGATTGAGCATTCATGTGCTGAATCCTACAAAGATTTTATAAAGAAAGGGAAAAGCCCGTTATGGAATAATGAAGTGTTTTTTATCAAGCTCCATTTTAGGAAGAATGAAAGCATCAATCCAATAAAAGCCAGTCGGTCAGGCATGAATCCGGATCATCTTCAGCTTGCAAAGAAGGAATATGAGGAACTCTCGGAATTTGATATACTAGAGCCATCGGATTCACAATGGGCATGTGAAGCATTTTATGTCAATAAAAGAGCTGAGCAGACAAGATGAAAACTCAGGTTAGTCATTAACTACCAACCACTTAACCACTTCCTCCAAGATGATAAATTCTCTATCCCAAATAAACTCACTCTTTTCTCCCATTTTGCCAAAGCCAAATATTTTTCCAAGTTTGATCTAAAATCTAGATTTTGGCAACTGGGAATCCACAATGAAGAAAGATCCAAAATGGGATTTTGCATTCCCAACCATCACTTCCAATGGAAAGTCATGACCTCGGGTTAAAACTTGCAACCTCCTTGTTCCAAAAAGCCATGATAAAAATATTCTAGCCCATCCTCCATATTTCTTTAGTCTACGTTGATGACATCCTATTATTTAGTGATACATTGGAGGAACATGTCAACTTGCTTCATCAATTTAAGGCATTGGTAACACAATACGGAATAATGCTTTCAGCAAAAAATATGCTTCATGCTAAAAAAGAGATTGATTTTATCGGAATGTATTTTGTCCAAGGTGCATACAGTCCAGGACCCCATATATTTCATGAACTACTCAAATTTCCAGATACCGGCCTCACAACAAAGCAGATCCAAAAATTCTTGGGTGTAGTAAATTTTATAAGAGATTTCATCCCAAATATCTCTACATACATTTCTCCGCTCACAGAAATGCTTAAGAAAAATGCTCCATCATAGGGAAAGAAACAAGATGAAGTAGTTAGGGAAATAAACGAGATATCTAAAAATGTCAAGTCCCTCTACATCCCTTCAGAAGGCAAAAAGATACTTCAAACTGATGCCAGTAATAAATATTGGAGTGTCGTTCTATTTGAAGAAAAAGATGGACAGAGGAAAATATGCGGATATGCCAGCATAAAGTTCAAAGAAGCCGAGCACCATTATCACTCCACTTTCAAGGAAATTCTTGTAGTAAAGAATGGAATCAAGAAATTCAATTTCTTCCTTATCCATACAGAATTTCTAATACAGATGGATATGAAAGCCTTTCCAAAGATGATTCAGATAAATGTAAAAATTATTCCCAATCCTCAGATTCTCAGATGGGTTTAATAGTTCTCTCCATACAAGTTCTAAGTCAAGCACCTAAAAGGAAAGGATAATATTTTCACCGATTTTCTATCCCGACCAGAAGAATTCTCAAAGAGATTTTCCCCAGCGAAGATGATATCAAAGCAAAAGTTAATCAGCCATATCTACATGTTTTCAAATGTACCAGGAATAAGTTCATTGAATCCAATGGATCATCCACCACAATTGTTCAACTTTGTGGATCCCTTTGATCCATCAATTTTAGTGGAAAGAAGAACTAATTATGAACTTCAAGTTTCCGGCAACATGGAGGGTCCATTCTTAAGCCTTATGGGCTTAATCCAAAATATTCATTCTGCCATATATTCACAGCACAAGCCAAAGATTTTCCATAAGAACTGTTATAATTTTTCTGGTACCTATGCCATCGGTATTATATTTTCATGGAATTCAAATGCAACGTCTTCAAGGATTTTGATAACATTGAACCAACTCTTAAAGTATTCTTACTATGGTTCAAACCTAGAAAACATTGGATAAAATATTTCAATGATTCCTATACAGCAAAGGTATTCATGTTAGGGCAGTGAAGATTATTAATGAAAAAGTCCAGGTGCAATTAGAGGCATCATTTTGGTGGAAATTTCTCGTGTCCATTTTATCCATGGTAGAAGAATATAGCGAACCAAAAAGAATCATCTTCCAGCAAAACAGGTGCATCCGGAGAGAGATATGGCCAAAAGACTGGGCAAGCTGGAATTATACCAGCAATCATCCTCACTGGGAAAGGGTGCGGGAAGTACCAAAAGAATATCAAACCCTATACGAAGTCATCTGAGAAAAGATCACTCATGACATTTCCAGATTAAGGTTGCAGATTACATCTCTCAATCCAAAGGAGAAGGAACACAGTGAAAAAGGACCATTAAGTTCTAGGCGTTACTACACAAGGTCTTTGAAAAGATGCCTACAAGAAAAACCCAGAAAATCAATGGAGTATCTAAGTCCCTTCTAATCCTACAATAATCCTACATTACCTATCAAAAAACCCTAAAAAATAATCTACCCATGCCAAGACAAATTTGCACATCTTTCCATACTATTCGGGCCCCACTTCCACATGCTTAGACACATGCAACACTCTACTTTCACATGCCGTCACATTATCCCACATACTTTAACATGCTACATCATACATATTTCACCCTTTTCACATATTTTTAGAATCTTTTTAGTTGGTTTGCCTAAGGTCCTTCAATGCCAAAAAGGACCCACTTTCAGACCACAAAAGTCTCCGGTATTTATTCAAACAGAAGGAACTGAATTTAAGGCAGCGACGGTTGTTAGAATTGCTCAAAGACTATGATATGGACATTTTGTACCACTAAGGGAAGGCAAACGTGGTGGCCGACGCTCTCAGTCGGAAGTCCATGGGTAGTTTGGCTCAGTTGGGGGTGGATCAGAGACCCCTGGCTCGGGAGGTGTATCAATTGGCCAGTTTGGGAGTTTGCATTTTGGCATCAGACGAGGGGAATGTTATGGTGTATAATGGAGCAGAATCGTCACTGATGGCAGAAATCAAGGAAAAACAGTTTATGGATCCAGCATTGGCTCAGATAAAGGAAGCAGTTGTGAATAACAAAACTTCGGCATTTTTGCTCAGTGACGATGATAGTGTATTGCGGTGTCAAGGTAAGCTATGTGTCCCGGATGTGGATGAGCTTCGGGAAAGGGTGATGGCGGAGGCTCATATTTTCAGGTATTCCGTACACCCAGGTTCTACGAAAATGTATCATGACCTCAAGGAGATTTATTGGTGGAACAGTATGAAAAGGAGTGTGGCAAACTTTGTATCTAAATGTTCGAATTGTCAGTAAGTGAAGGCTGAGCATCAGCGGCCTGGTGGATTAACTCAGCTCATAGAAATACCAATGTGGAAATGGGAGATGAT
>MU781925.1:95040-113161 GCA_026770625.1 Nicotiana glauca
ATAAGAGTTGAGAAATGATTGATAAAAAGGGAAATCATAAATGATGAAATTGGAACAACGGTGGTAATAACAGATTGGCTCTTGGTGGGAAATTATTGTGACAACCTGAATTGTTTATGAATTGTGGAATTCGACAGAAAATAGTATTGATGGTTATGGGAACACTTGTGAATTGTGGAATTCGACGGAAAATAGTATTGATAGTTATGGGAACACTTGTGAACCATTGTTGTTACTCCTTAAGGAAAGGTTGTTGTGATCTTCGTAAATTGCTTATTGTCGTTGTTGTGATCTTTGTGAATTGTTCATTATTATTGTTGTGATTGTTTGTGAATTGAAAATGTACGGTTGGATCGGGTTGCACGCCGCAACACGAAGTAATAAGGTGCGGGTTATGGTGATAAGGGTGGCCGAGGTAATAAGGGTGGCCAGGTAATAAGGGTGGAAAGCGATCGCAATCGCCATTGAAATCGATATGTGTACCAATTGTGAAATCATTGATGAGGCATTGTGAAAGGAGACAACAGGAGAGTTTGTAACCTGTGGGGCACTGATTGTCCCTTTGTTTGGCTTGACTGTGCCTTCCATGTGTGTTTGGTTGTTGCCTCTATTGTTGTTTTCTACTTGTATACGATTTGAGATCTACTTGAAACAAAGCTAGGTGTCGAAAGACTTGGTTGGCTTGACTTGTTAATTCTTATGTATTTGTTCGTTGTCTCTATTACCGTGGCTTACTTGTCTATGGCTTGAGTTTACTTGGGACAAAGCTTGTTTATACATACCAGTACAATTCTAGTGTACTGACGTCCCTTTTGCCGGGGGCGCTACATTCGTGTTATGATTGTAGGTGGATTCGTAGCAGGTACTTCAGTTCATCGGCAGTAGCACTCCTTCATCTTCCACTGGCCGTTTGGTGAGCCCCTTTCCTCTCGGGGCCCTGCGTGGCTCATGCCACTTCTATTTTTGGAGTCTTATTTTGGTTTTGTGTAAGGTATAGCCGGAGCCTTGTTACCGGTAAATATTGTATTATCCCTGTCATATCTTAGAGGCTCCGTAGACAGAAAACGTGGGATTATGGACTTATGTAGATATATGTCGGGCCTTGTAAGTTGTAAATTTGTTAAGTAATTAAGCATGTTGGGAATGTTTGAAAAAGTGTGATTTCAATTATGAACTGCTTAATCCTTTGGTTAATAAGTGATGAAAAATACAGGGGTAACACGTGGGTTAGGAAAGGCACCCAAGTCCGCTTGACTGGGGCTACCCGGTCGGGCGCCGGTCATGTCCCTCGATTTGGGGCGTGATAGTGCAGTAAACTCAATCGGAGCAAAGGAATCTACTTGGAAGAAACTAATAAGATAGGACTTCATCAATGCATGTCCTTGCAAGATGTCATGACCCCAAATCCGAACTTCGGAGTCATAATGGGACCTAACATCAACTTGCTAGGAAAGCCGACGTGAAACAGAAAAATTAACTATTATTTTAACAATTTAGAACAAATAATAATATTGGTAAGGATATAAGTGTGAAGTAAAGTAAAATAGTACCGAACAACGAAGGCTAAACATTACTCAGAACCTGGAATCACGAGTACATGAACATCTAAAGTGCGACACACAAGGTCTGAAAAAAATCCACTATTTTGAAACTTAGTAAAACAATAAAGATGGAAGGCAAGGGGACTTCAAGATACATACGTCGTGCATCTATACCTCAAGTATCTGTTAACGACTGAATTCAACCAAAGCTATTGAGCGTCGCTAGGACCAATTCCGATATATTCACAAGAAGTGTAGAGTGTAGTATGAGTACAACTAGCCTCATGTTCTCTGTAAGTATTAAGCCTAACCTCGACGAAGTAGTAACGAGTCTAAAGAGGATACTTACAATAACCTGTACGCAGTGATAATAAAAAACTAACAGGAAAACAAGTAGAAAGTGGAAGTAAAGCAATATAACTCATATAATGAACTCAAACCTCAATATCAGAAATCCCAGAATAACACGTCTCATAATTTCATATAAAAATGCCTAGGCCAACTAAATAATAACTACAAGTACAACATATAAAAAATATTGTAGCGTGCAACCCGATCTCACCATATCATGATTTATCACTGTCAAGTACCACATATACATTCGATTGTAGCGCCCAACCCGATCTCACCATATCATCATTTTTCAATGTCAAAGTCCTTCCTTATTCTGCCATTTCATTTCATTACCTTTTAACTTCCTTTGTGTGTGTGGCCTATTCCCCAAAAAAAATTCAATCAACAATAGCAATTGTCACACCT
Source organism: Nicotiana glauca (assembly GCA_026770625.1). NCBI lineage: Eukaryota > Viridiplantae > Streptophyta > Magnoliopsida > Solanales > Solanaceae > Nicotiana > Nicotiana glauca. The sequence goes on from MU781925.1 coordinate 97,341, forward strand.
CCTTTTTTTTACTGCTACACCCCCAGGTGGGTATAATAAAGGAGTTTTTCCAATTAAAGGACAATCAGAACGAGATTTATTATTTATTCAGAGTCGCCACTTAGGAGATTAATGGTGTCCCAAGTCACCAGTTGAATCCCGAACCGAGGAAAAATATGACTCTGTTAACAGTCCGCAAATCAGAAATCCAAGAAATTCTGTTAACCCGGGAGAAGGTGTTAGGCATTCCCGGATTCCGTGGTTCTAGCACGGTCACTCAACTGTTGTATTCGATTTTATCTGATTTCAATACATGTTCTAACCTATGTGCCTTTTATTAATAATCCACTTTTATTTTAAGAATTACAACGTTGTGAAAATATATCTCGAACCACGCCGTACCAGTACGCCCATGTCTTTTGACACATTTCGACTTCGTTGAGACTTAGATTTGGGTCACATAAATGTGCATCTGTATTTAGGAAGGTAATATTATTATCATACGGGCCTAAAGCAACTACGCGTTTAATATCCTTGGGGAAGACCGTGAATTTCGCTAAACGATCCTCCCAAATTCTAAGTATATATTTTTTTTACATAGCAATTATTGAGGGCCCCGCCTTTTGCATTTTTATTTGGAGAGGCTCATCTCATTTATTATTTAAAAGGGTAATTCTAAAAACATCTATGATTTTCTATTTTACAGTCTTTAAGATAAAAGTAAGAATTCTAATTAATTAATACACTTGAAGAAATCAAATTCTATTATTCAATCTTAATAATACTTGGCAAAGCAGTACCAAATCTGCGTGACTTTTGGCCTACGGGGATACTAAGCACTTCCCCAATGTAAAAATTGCCTGGCCCTTGAAAAGAAAAGGCCCAATCACAATCTTTGCAATTGCAGAATACGAGCAAGGCTCGAGTCTGGACGGAGACAACACATAACACTCATACATGGATTTGAGCGGCCCAATTAATTCTAAAGCAAACCAACTAATTCAATATTTTGTTTAAAGTTGTAGAAATTCCCTTTTTACTTATCGCCAATTCTATTTTGATCCCTTGTTTCACTTGGTTCAGAATATAGGCTAGATTAGCAATTTTAACAAATTCACACAACTTAACCAATCACACTATCTTCCATGGATCTAAACACAAAGTAATGAGATATTGTTCACTTGTGATTTTACTTCGTACTTGACTCATTCTATTTACTTATTTTCTGATGGATTCTTAGAAACCACTAAGTGAATAACAAATTGGAAACAATGACTTCTATTAACACAAATAGACCAATCGTTTTGCATCAATCTCTGAGCCACGGAAGTTACTACTAATTAAGACTACATGAAATTGTTCTAAGCATGTGTTCAACTTGAACTTAAACCTGTCATGGCTAACACACCTCAAACACACCTATTCCACAAGCAATTGCACACTTAACTGTTTCTGATTTATTATTGTTAAATTAAAACGGGTATTAGCTTAAATTAAAGCTGCAACAAGATGACCACAAATTTAAACCATCCAAACAGTCCAATTAGACACATTCCAGTCAGAATTAAACTGCAAATCTATCCTATAGCCAACTATTATTACATCATGATCCAAATATTTCAGCAATGTTCATAATTAAACAGTCCTAATCATTCAAATTAACTTGAATAAGTCCAAACAAAATTTTCTAATCTAACACAGTTCAAATGATCGTAATAGACTGTTGCAAAACTGAAGCTTCCATTTCATTTCAACATGGACATACTACAACAGGGACGCAAGTTCGAAAATGTTTACCTGAATCAGAAATTAAAAGGAGTCAGCAGTGGAGAAAATAACAGCAGCAAATCAGGAAATTTCAGAGCAATTTCAATGATCAATACAGCTCAACCAGATTTGAAATTATACCCAAACCTACTGCTGAAACTAACAGATGACAAAATAGCTTCAAGCAACCTCAATTAAAACCAACTTCACTTGAATTACCCTTAGGAATATCCAGGAAAAACTTCAACACCCAAAAATATCCAAAATCAGTCAAACACACTCAAATTTACTTGAAAAATCACACTATTGAACCTCTGAAAGTTCTGGAACTAGCATAATAAACTTCAGCAATTAAGAATGAAAATCTACTAGAATTATTTAATGGAATCGTAATTTATTTTTGGATTTTTACTGATTTCTATTGTTTTTTTTTATTTTGAAGGTTTAAAAATCAAATTGAGATTTTAAATTGGGAAGAGAGTTTTGGAGGGAATTTTTTGAGGGTTGAAAAACTTCTGAATTAAGGCATTGGGGTGCCTTTTTATAGGCACAAATTGGGGCAGAATATTCTAGAAGTTCCTCACACTTTTTCTCTTTTCTAATTTTCAAATTTTTTTATTTAACCCTTTATTTTTAACTTGTTGTTGAAGTTACTGCACTTCAAATGCAGAAACTTACACTAAGACCCTAATTGGAATGTTCTAGAAGGTTCTACCTTCATCTACCCTATTCCCATGTCATTGTGAATGTCTATTGTACCCTTATTTGTATCTTATAATTACCAATTTGGCAAAATATACCATTTTCAGTCCCTAAATTACCCTTATCTTCTTCCTGAAATTACTACCAAACCCAAAGCCCTTCAGCTATAACAAAATCAATCTTACAATTCTCATAATGCCCCTATCTAATATTAAACTAGACTGATACGCTAATTACACTAATCAAACCAACAATTAACTAATTAACTATTACTAATTAACACAAATAACAGCTAATAAACCACTAAGTATTAAAACTTAAAGTAATTTTAGGAACTAAATGAATCTGAAATAATTTCCAAGCAAAACAATGAGAATTCAATTTATCTACCCAAGTCAACAGAACAATTATAAAAATCTGAATTAAACTAATACTTAGACTCATAACAGAACACATAGTAAAGATCCAGAAATCAAAATACTGAAACGAACATATTAATCAATCAAACAAAATGAAATTAAAGCTAAAACAATTATTTGAACAAAATTAAAACCAAATCGCATCGCAAACTTACTGATTTTGGCTTCTTATTTGACCGGGCTTGAAAGTGATCTTCAAACGATATTATGTGCTTGTTCTCACTAAGAACAAATACCTAATATAGTTTGAAAATCACTTGAATATTGGCTGGAGTTCAAAGCTTTGACTGCAAACCCTAGATGTGGAATCGGAGGCAGATTGGTGAGATTCGAGGGAAAATAATCCCAAATTTGTGAAGAGAAGGATGAGGAGACTATATGGTAAAGATTTGGGGTTGTTTGGATGAATTCGTGATTTGGCCGGCTTTTAAGATTTGATATTCGAGCCAATCGACTAAGATTTGGGGAAAGATGTTTTGGGGGTTGGAAAGAGGGGGAAGAGAGGAGTAAGGGGTAAAAATTTGGGGTCGATTGGGCTTGCGCCGCCGGCGGCGACGTGGCGGAGGACGGCGGTGAAAGGTGGATTTAGGGCGGAACCCTGGTGGGACTTTTTTCTGGCGTTACAGGGGTCAGTACGAGGATGGGGAGTATTTGTTTTAGGGTTTGATTAATGTTTCCGACATTAATATCTAACATTATGAACAAACGTAGGTCGTCGGATGAATCCATATGAATGGTTGAGATCTAAAAATGCCAAGGCGACGTCGTTTGGGTCAAGGGGCCATTGGACAGGCCTGGGACTCGTTTGGGCTTGGGTTAGCTTAGGTCTGACTGGGCTTGGGCAATTGGCCCAATTTCTTTTAGCAATCAATTTCTTTCTTTNTCCTTATTTGTATCTTATAATTACCAATTTGGCAAAATATACCATTTTCAGTCCTTAAATTACCCTTATCTTCTTCCTGAAATTACTACCCAACCAAAAGCCTTTCAGCTATAACAAAATCAATCTTACAATCCCCCTATCTAATATTAAACTAGACTGATACGCTAATTACACTAATCAAACCAACAATTAACTAATTAACACAAATAACAGCTAATAAACCACTAAGTATTAAAACTTAAAGTAATTTTAGGAACTAAATGAATCTGAAATAATTTCCAAGCAAAACAATGAGAATTCAATTTATCTACCCAAGTCAACAGAACAATTATAAAAATCTGAATTAAACTAATACTTAGACTCATAACAGAACACATAGTAAAGATCCAGAAATCAAAATACTGAAACGAACATATTAATCAATCAAACAAAATGAAATTAAAGCTAAAACAATTATTTGAACAAAATTAAAACCAAATCGCATCGCAAACTTACTGATTTTGGCTTCTTATTTGACCGGGCTTGAAAGTGATCTTCAAACGATATTATGTGCTTGTTCTCACTAAGAACAAATACCTAATATAGTTTGAAAATCACTTGAATATTGGCTGGAGTTCAAAGCTTTGACTGCAAACCCTAGATGTGGAATCGGAGGCAGATTGGTGAGATTCGAGGGAAAATAATCCCAAATTTGTGAAGAGAAGGATGAGGAGACTATATGGTAAAGATTTGGGGTTGTTTGGATGAATTCGTGATTTGGCCGGCTTTTAAGATTTGATATTCGAGCCAATCGACTAAGATTTGGGGAAAGATGTTTTGGGGGTTGGAAAGAGGGGGAAGAGAGGAGTAAGGGGTAAAAATTTGGGGTCGATTGGGCTTGCGCCGCCGGCGGCGACGTGGCGGAGGACGGCGGTGAAAGGTGGATTTAGGGCGGAACCCTGGTGGGACTTTTTTCTGGCGTTACAGGGGTCAGTACGAGGATGGGGAGTATTTGTTTTAGGGTTTGATTAATGTTTCCGACATTAATATCTAACATTATGAACAAACGTAGGTCGTCGGATGAATCCATATGAATGGTTGAGATCTAAAAATGCCAAGGCGACGTCGTTTGGGTCAAGGGGCCATTGGACAGGCCTGGGACTCGTTTGGGCTTGGGTTAGCTTAGGTCTGACTGGGCTTGGGCAATTGGCCCAATTTCTTTTAGCAATCAATTTCTTTCTTTGTTCTTTTATTTGTTTTTTTCTTGTTTCATTTTCCTATATATATATATATTTATATTTTTCTCTTTTGTTATTTTTGTATTTTCCAGATTTATATATATATTTTTTTTCTGATTTTATAAAATTGTGAGATTAAACTACAATTAAACTAATTAAAACCTAAAATTACTTTTAAACTATTTTGTAACAAATTTTCGATTTAAGCAATAAAATGAACTATTTTTTGTAATTTTCTTTAAATTTGTTCTAAAATGCAAAATTAAATCCCTAAATGCAAATGCATATTTTTTTGTGTTTTTAATATGAATTATTATGCAACTAGTTAACACAAAAATACAACAATTATCAAAAAATGACACAAAATATACAAAAATTATAAAAATAAAGAAAAATCATTTTATTTAAATTTTGGGGAATAATTTGTTTAGGGCAAAAATCATGTGCTCACAGCAATTCAGCAAGCAAAGTTTACAAGACTTTCTACATCAAGATGTTAAATATATGAGGAAATGATGAATCACATAATAATAAAAAAAAATTCTTATAAGTCGAATGTCTCAACCTTACCAACTCATCGGTATCTACTAATTAACAACTCATACAAGTAAAAATACGTTATAGAAGGCAACAAATATTACTAAACTATAAGGCAAGTAGGACACATGAAAAATTAGATATACAAGTAAAGAACCTAACTAATAAGCATGGAATCATAGAAGGAATGGACAGTTAATACCAGAATAGTGACGAGTAACATTTATGGCATAAGAATCAATAAAGCAAGTAGCATTTAAGGTATGAATTAATATATATCATGAAGTAACGAAAACATGGAATCAAGTGTCATAATGGTGTACATACGATCGTCACCTTGCATATACGTCATTCCCCACATAATTCACACAACATGAAGTTCAAGGTTTCCTAATTCCCTTAAATCAAGGTTAGATTCGACACTTATCTCACTCCGCAACCTCATCAAATCTCAACCGGGGTCTTTCCTCTAGAAATATCTTCCACACAGTCAAATCTAATCAAATATAGTTAGAACCATTCAAAATAAGCTTCAGACACTATGCATGAGTGAAAAAAGATTCAATCTTTAATAATTTTGAAAAAAGTCCACAAAAGTCAATCCGGGGCCCACTTGGTCAAAACCAAAGATTTTGACCAAAACTCAATTACTCATTCACCCCCAAGTTCGGTTGTGTTATTCATTTCGAAATATGACCTCAATTCGAGGTCTAAATCTAAATTTTATAAAAATTTCTAATTCAACCCAAATCCCTAATATCTACCATGAAAATCCTAAATTTAATGCTTAAATCTCATGAAATGTAATGGGTAATTAAAAGGAAATGGATTAAAGTCTCTAACCAATGAATTTGGGAAGAAAAGCCTCTTGTAACATCGCCTCTAGAGTGTTTAGGGTTGAGAAATGAGCTAAGTCCCTTTTTCCCTCTATTACCAAGCTATAGATGTCTCAATTACGAAGCTAGGTTCATAATTGCGAACATCGCAAATGCAACAAAAGGGTCACAAATGTGAACTTAGCTCAGAGAAATAGAAGTTGCAAATGCGACAATATGATCTATCGAGTCAAAATGCGATAATTTTTCAATTTTTAAGGCTAAAACTCAAAATGACCTATCGAGTCATCACATTCTCCACCTCTAAATCAAATGCCCGTCCTCGAACAGATATAGAAAGATACCTAGAATGGTTAAAAGGTGTAGGTATCTACACCACATATCAGACTAGGACTCCTACGTAATTGCCTCGATCAGGTGACCAATCCACTGCACTCTAACTGAAGGATAACTCTTAGACCTTAAATTCCAGACCTGCGGGCTAGAATGGCCACCGGCTCCTCTTCATAAGTCAAATCCTTGTCCAATTGGACTGAGTTGCAATCTAACACATAGGATGGATCACTGTAATACTTTTGGAGCATGGACACATGGAACATCGGATGGATTACTGATAAACTAGGTGACAATGTAAGTTGGTAGGCCACCTCACCCATTCTCTCAAGAATCTCAAAAGGTCAGATATACCTAGGGCTCAACTTGCCCTTCTTCTCGAACCTCATCACACCTTTCATGGGGAAAACCCGGAGCAAAACACTCTCTCGAACCATGCATGCAACATCACAAACTCTATAATCGGCATAACTCTTCTGCCTAGACTGAGCTATGTGAAGTTGATCTTAAATCATCTTGACATTTTCCAAAGCATCTTGAACTAAATCGGTACCCAACAACCGAGCCTCTTCTAGCTCAAACCAACCTATTGGAGAATGAAATGTCATCTCATATAATGCCTCATAGGGAGCCATCTGAATAATCGATTAGTAGCTATTGGTGTATGCAAACTCTGGAAGCAGCAAGAATTGATCCCAAGAACCCTCGAAATCCATAATGCAGGAACGAAGCATATCCTCCAATATCTAAATGTTGTACTCGGATTGTCCGTCCATCTAGGGGTAAAATATTTTGCTCAACTCAACCCGTTTGCCTAGCTCATGTGATACGGAAGTATGATGTGAACTGCATATCCCGATTAGAAATTGTAGACACCGGCACACCATAAAGATGAAGCATATTGCGAATATAGATCTTAGACAACTGCTCTGAGGAATAGGTAACTACTACTAGAATGCAATGTGACAACTTGGTCAACCTGTACACTATGACCCGTACTACATCAAATTACTTCGAAGCCTGTGGAAGCCCAACAGCAAAATACATGGTAATACACTCCCACTTCCACTCAAAACTCTCAAGCTTCTGAAGCAAACCGCCAGACCTTTGACACTCATACTTTACCGGCTAATAATTCAAACACTGATCCATAGATGCAACTCTATCTTCCTTAATCCTTCTCCACTAATAATGATTCTTCAAATCCTAATACATCTTGGCGGTACCCGAATGCGTGGAATACCGCGAACTGTGGGTCTCCTCAAGAATCAACTCATGAAGCCCATCCACATTAGACACACAAATTTGACCTTGCATTCTTAACACCCCATCATCTCCAATGGTAACCTTGTTGGCATCATTTTTCGGCATCATGTCCTTAAGGAGAACCAAATATGGGTCATCATACTGATGCTTTCTTATGCGCTCATACAAAGAAGACCGAGTGCAAGCTAGACCCCGACTAGGCTCAGAAACATCTAGCCTCACGAACTCATTGGACAAAGTCTGAACATCTTATACCAACAGTCTCTCACTAACTGGAATATATACAAGGCTACCCATACTCATAGTCTTTCTGCTCAAGGCATTGGCGACCGCATTGGCTTTCTCGGAATGATATAAAATGGCAATATCATAATCTTTCAACAGATCCAACCACCCTCGTTACCTCAAATTGATATATTTTTGCTTAAAAAAATATTGTACGCTCCAATGATATGTGAATATCTCACGTGGCATACTGTAGAGGTAATACCTTCAAATCTTCGATGCACGAACAATCGCTGCCAACTCTAAGTCATGGACAGGGTTATTCTTCTCATGAATCTTCAACTGTCGTGACACGTTTGCAATCACCCTACCATCCAGCATCAATACTACACCAAGCTCAATACGCGCAGCATCATAATACACCATGTAGGATCCTGAACCTGTAGTAAAGGCAGTCTTGAGCTTATGAAAGATCAACTCACACTCACCATACCACCTAAATATAGCACCCTTACGGATCAATCTAGTCAATGGGGCTTCTATGGATGAAAACCCCTCCATGAATCAGCGATAAATAACCCGCCAAACCTAGAAAACTCCAAATATTTGTAGCTGAATTAGGTCTAAGACAATTCTGAACTACCTCAACCTTATTAGGATCTACTTTAATGCCCTCAACTAATACAACATTTCCCAAAAAGGCAATCGAATCCAACCAGAACTCAAACTTTTAAAACTTGGCATATAACTGGCTATCTCTCAAAGTTTGAAGTACAATCTACGGATGGTGCTCATGCTTCTCTCAGCTGTGAGAGTAGATCAAGATATCATCAATGAATACGATGATAAAATAATGCAAACTGGGCTTAAATACCCGATTCATCAAATCCATAAATATTGCTGGGGTATTTCCAGCCTAAATGTTATTGCTAGGAACTCATAATGTTGGAACTAAGTTCGAAAAGCTTTCTTAGGGACATCTGATGCCCTAATCTTCAACAAATGGTAGCCAGGCCTCAAATCAATCTTTGAAAATAAGTTGGCACCCTGAAGCTGATCAAATAAGTCGCCCATCCTTGGCAACGAATAGTTGTTCTTGATAGTGACTTGCCGATAGTTTATACATATCCTCATCGAACCATTATTCTTCTTAACAAACAACATTGGTGCCCCCAGGGTGATACACTAGGTCTAACTAACCACTTATCAAGCAAATCTTGCAACTTGTCTTTGAATTCCTTCCACTTAGGCAGGGCCATACGGTATAGAGGAATAGAAATAGGTTGAGTGCTCGGAGCCAAGTCAATACGTAAGCCAATATCTCTGTCGGGTGGCATCAGGTAGATCGGTAAAAAACACAATTGTAAACATCCCTAGAATCACGAATATAGGCCAAATAATATAGTCATCCCTTCTCGACCATATGCCACCCTTCACATAATAAATAACCCTATTGGTGGAACGGCAAGGAGTCCATCTCTATTCTAATCGAGGAAACCCTGCAATGCTAAGGTCACCACCTTGGCATGATAGTCCAATATAGCATGATACGGTGACAGTCAATCCATGCCCAAAATAAAATCAAAGTCTATCATATCAAGAAGTGGGATATCTACACTAGTCTCAAGACTCCCAATAGTAATCATACACGAGAAATAAACATGGTCTACCATGATAGAATCTCCCACAGGCGTAGACACATACACAGGAGCACTAAAAGAATCATGAGGCGGAACTAGATATGAAGCAAAATATGATGATGCATAGGACTAAGTAGAGCTCGAATAAAATAAAAACATAGCATCTCTATGGCAAACTAGAATAATACCTATTATAACAGCTTCAGATGACTCGACCTTAGGTCTAGCTGGGAATGCATAAAAATAGGGCTGAGCCCCACCACTTTGACCTTCGTCTCTCAAACGACCTATAGCAGGTTGGCCTCCACCTCTAACGGCCTAATCCCCACCTCTAATGTCATGACCTCCACGTCTAGCGGCCTGACCCCTAGCTCTAGGTGACTGAGCGAGAAATGAAGCAATCGGTGCCGGAACCATGGCGTGAGAACTCTACGGTGGCATGCTACTCGACAATCTAGGGAAATACCTCCTGATATGGCCTGTAATCCCGCACTCAAAACAACTTCTCAACTGTTATGGCTGTTGAAGCTAAGACTGACCCGGATGGACTGGATAACCACTATGGTAGCTTTGGATCGGATGTGCACTAATATGAGCTGATGGTGAACTGTATGCTAGCAGTTCAAGATGAGATATAGAGGGACCATGACTACCCAAAGAATCATAGGATACCTAAAGTGCTGACTAGAATGGCCTAGGAAGATGTCCTCCACCAAAAGTACCCCTGCCTCCAGATAAGGCACCACTAAAACCACCAAATGTGAGGCCTATTGTAAGATACCGGCCCCATCTCCTAACCACGAACCATCTCGATCCATCTAGCAATCTCTACAGCCCTCTAAAAAGGAAAGATCATCTATAGTTCCATTGGCCCTCCGTAGCCTAATAATGAAAGTTAGTTCATCAATAAATCTCCTCACTCTCTCCCTAGTAGGGAGCAAGACAACGGCATGGCGAGCTATGTCTAAAAATTGAGTCTCATACTACATGATCATTATGTCACTCGGCTGAAGGTAATCAAACTACCTACAATACTCCTATATTAGAGTGAAAGGAATGAACTTCTCTAGAAATAGCGTGTGAAAACTGATCCTACGTAAGCGGAGGTGAACCAACTGGTCTGGTCAACATATAATCTCTCTACTATCTCTTGGCAGAAATGGTCATTTGGAACACTAAGAAGTCGATCCATTGGTCTCAACCATACCCATATTATGTAACACCTTGTGGAAACTATCCAAGTAATCTTGTGGGCCCTCAAAAGGTGCACCACTAAAATGAATAAGAAAGAGCTTGGTAAACTTTTCCAACCTCATCAAGGCCACAGAAAACATAGTGGGACTCTCCTTGGCTTGTGCCACAACAACCGGCTGAACTACCCCAACTAATTAGGCTACTGGGGTTTGATATAGGGGAGCTATATTCTTCAGAGTGTGAGTAGCAAGAGTCTGTGCTCCTCCCCTTGCCTGAGCGATGGCTGGTGCCACCAGAAATGCACCGATCTAGGACACACTCTCTATAAGCCCACATAGAAAACTAGAGCATCCTAAAGCACTTAAGTGGTCATGAATCCTTTCAGGACCTGAGTTGGTATAACTCGGACGATATGAGTTGGGACCTTCTCTTCATGATCAATTTGAGGCTCCACTATGGGTGCTGCTGCTCGAGCTCAAGGTTGATATCTTCCTCTACCTCGGCCTCTATCCTTCGTAGTAGCTGCGGGGGGGCTCCGTCTCCTGCCCGACTGTAAATTGTGTACATGTTCTCACCATCTACGAAAGAACAAGAATGGAGTGATTCAAACATCAATGATAGAAAAAAATCATATAATACGAAACAAAGAAGTGAAATTTTTCCTAAAACTCTATAGCCTCTAGAGCATACGTACAGATGTCTCCATATCAATCCTCCAGACTTTACTAAGCTTGCTCATGACTCGTGAGACCTAGGCAACTTAATCCTCTTATACCAACTGGTCAAGACTTGGAATCCCTACTTTGGGTCATGATAGTGCCTAACATCTACTTGCTAGGCAAGCCAATGTGAAACAGAAAAAGTAACTTAATTTTTAACAATTTATAACAAATATTAACAATGATAACGATATAAGTCTGAAGTAAAGTATAGTAGTAATACCGAAGATACCACAGTATAAGGAACAGAGCAAGAGCTTCCAAGATTGCAATCTAAATCACAGATATGAAAGTTTCCCTACAAAAGGACTGGCTTCAATGAGCCATAACGAAAGGCTTGCTAAGATACACAAATAGTTAATTTTCTTATAGTCGCAAAAGTTTTCCTACAAAGGGGATAGCTTCAACAACCCAGAAGGGACGCTTGCCAAGCTACCAACTCAGAAAAAATTTGTTCTATAACCAACTTTAGCTGTTTATAACTCAGAAATTGTTCGTACTACAATAAGCTATCTTTCTTAGAGTACTCTTACTCTATATTAATATATGGACCGACTTTTCTATTCATTCGAAAGAAAGAGCAAGAGGGAAATTTAGAAAACACTCATATGTAATGTATCCCAAAAGATTTACAAGGTTACAAGATGATCCTACAACTACTACATGCCCTCCATTATGCAGGACTAGGAGGTTATTACAAGATAAACTTGCATTATAAAATGAACCTATATTACATGGTAAACCAATATTATATGTATCATATCTTGATCCTATTAATTATATTCTCGATAATAAGCAAGAAAGAATAAAACTTAAGAGGTATAGTCAAATTATACGTACCTAATATCTAAACATTATGTACAACAAAAACATATCAAGTGAAAGAGATTACCGCCTTTAGAGTCCACTAGAAAAGTTTTCTGAAACCATGAATGCAACAACCACCAATAATAATATCCATTTGTTTGTCATCTATTACTCTAAAAATTCCAGAATTACTGGAAAAGTTGGTTTATTTGTATTTCTTCTATAATTGCAAGTTAGAGTATCAGGTAGAGAAACTATTAGATTTAATATTCTCCATAAGAATACTATAAGAAATATCCTTAAGATTGTTGAAAAAATTGGTTATGGAGAATAGGATTTATCAAAGTTTGATGCATGTCAAGAACACTGTCCTTAAGGATATTTCACCTACACAATAAACAATAAATCAGGCATATCCCCTAGGATTCAACAAGCTCTTTCAATTATTAAACTGGGAACAGAACTAGCAGAAAATTTATTAAAGAAACCCAGCAAATAGGAGGAAGAAGAAGATTCAAAAAGTTGTATCAGAAAATGATGTCCTTAGCTCTCCAAAGACCATGTTTATATAGGTGTTGCTCCAACGGCTAGTTAACTGCTAGTTTTCAAGGGCTAGTTAACGACTAATTTGTAACGACTAGTTTTACTATTTCAAGATGAGAAAAAGTTGATAAAAATATAGGACAATTCCTTTTGAGATACACACAAATTCTAATAGCCATTACGAACATAGTTCAAAGTTAGAAGACATGAAAAAATACTTTATTAAAGAGGTAAACCTCACCAAAAGGTTATCAGACAACCAAAATAACAGGACAACTATGGACTTTTTTTCTGAATTTTTAGGGATCATTACTTAGTTTAGGTAAATATACAAATTTAGATAGAAGTCAAGTAGTTGGACTTATAAAATATTTACGTAGCATCGTGCTAGGGGAGTTGGGACACTCCGAGAGTCACTGAGACTTTGGTTACTGTAGGTGTATCAAGGTTGAGGAGGTAGTGGGAGCTGTGGCTAAGATGAATCGGGGAAAAGCGACAGGACCAGACGAGATTTCGATAGAATTTTGGAGGTATCTGGGTAGAGTGGGCTAAGAATGGCTGAATGGGCTGTTTAATGTTATTTTCAAGACGAAGAGTATGCCAGATAAGTGGAGATGCAGTTTGATGATTCTGTTGTTTAAGAACAAAGGTGGTATCCAGAATTGTAACAATTATAGGGGCATCAAGTTTTTAAGTCATACCATGAAAGTTTGGGAGAGGGTGGTGGAAGAGACGGTGAGGAAGGCAGTATCTATTTCTGAAAATCAGTTCAGGTTCATGTCAGGACGTTCTACTATAGAAGCTATCCACCTTATAATGAGGTTGATGGAACAACACAGGGAGAGGAAGAAGGATTTACACATGGTGTTTATTGACCTAGAAAAGGTGTATGACAGGGTCCCTAGGGACGTGCTTTAGCGATGCCTAGAAGTGAAACGGGTGCCGGTAGCATACATTGAATAGATAAAAGATATGTATAATGGAGTTAAGACTTGGGTTAGGATTGCGGAAGATGACTCTGAGGTTTTTTGATGATTATGGGGTTACACCAAGGAACTACGCTTGGCCCTTTCTTTTATGATCTGATGATGGATGCCTTGACACACCATATTCAAGGGGAGGTGCCATGGTGTATGTTGTTCGTTGATGATATAGTTCTGATCGATAAGTCACATAGCGGTGTTAGTGAGAGACCAGAGGTGTGGAGGCAGGCTCTAGAGTCCAAAGGTTTCAAGTTGAGTAGGATCAAGATGGAATATCAGGAGTGTAAGTTCAGCGGTGTGTCGGGGGGAGCGGACGGGGTGGTGAGGCTCGACTGACAAGTCATCCCTAAGAGAGAAAATTTCAAGTACCTAGGGTCTATTATCCAGGGAGATAGGGAGATTGACGGGGATTTCACATAACACATTGGGGTGGGATGGATGAAATGGTGGTTAGCATCTGGAGTCCTATGTGACAAGAGGGTATCATCGAAACTCAAAGATAAGTTCTACATAACGATATTTAGGCTGGCTATGTTATATGGGGTTGAGTATTGGCCAGGTATGAATCCACACATCTAGAAGATGAAAGTAGCCGAGATGAGGATGTTGAGATGGATGTGCGGGCATAGTAAACTGGATAAGATAAGGAATGAAGATATTAGGGAGAAGTTGGACGTTGCTCCTGTGGATGACAAGATGCGGGAAGCGAGGCTTAGGTGGTTTGGCCACGTGCGGAGGAGAACCATAGATTCTCCGGTTAAGAGGTGCGAGCGGTTGGCTTTGGAAAGTATGAGAAGAGGTAAAGGGCGGCCTAAGAAGAATTAGGGCAAGGTGATCAGGCAAGACATGGCACGACTCCAGATTTCCGAGGACATGACTCTTGATAGGAAAGTGTAGAGGTTGAGATTTAGGGTTGTAGGCTAGGGGTAGTTCTTTATTTTTCCCTCTTTGTACCGGATAGTCTGATGGAGATTTGGCTATGTCTGGTAGCGGTCTTTGTTGTGTTCACACTATTTTTTTATTTTTCATATAATTATATTATTGCACTCCCTTTCACTTATTTGGCGTATTTTACGATATTATTATTGCGTCTCTTGCTTCTTTTGTTGTTGCAGATATCTTATTTTGTTTCTTTTCTAAAATTATTATGTCTTCTATTGAGCCGAAGGCCTCCCGAAAATAGCCTCTCTACCCTTCTGGGGTAGGAGTAAGGTCTGCGTACATCCTACCCTCCCCAGACCCCACTAGTGGGATTTTACAAGGTATGTTGTTGTTGTTGTATGTTATTGTGTTATCACGGAGATGCAAATGTGTTTGTGCATGTAAGGCCCCGTAAAATTTTGTGCTTAAAACGTAGTAGCTCATAGTGTCAAGGTCGCGGTTCGGACCCTCGGTGGTGATCTAAGCTTTAAAAATCAAAAGAATAAATTTTTCCAGAAAACAATCATTTCTGTGGTCAAGAATGCGGTCGCAGATCAGCTATGCGGACCGCATTCCTACCGCAGAGTGAAGCAGAAAATTGGTCTAAGATGATGTCAAAAATGCGGCCCATTCCGCGATCGCAGAATCGAAATGTGAACCGCATTCCTGCCGCATAGTGAACCAGAGAATTGGTCAAAGTTGATGTTGAAAATGCGGTCCATTCTGCGATCGTAGAATCAAAATACGGACCGCATTTCCACCGCATTCCCAGGCAGAGATGTTTAGTGATTAGGGTCAGTTCTGCGGTCCAATATGCGGACCGCATTTCGGTTCTGCGATCGCAGAATGG
>MU781926.1:6603-16607 GCA_026770625.1 Nicotiana glauca
CACGGGTACATTGATGTGACGCGGTTCGAGATACGTTTTTACAATGTTGTAATTCTTTGTTAAAATAATAATAATATTATTAAAAGCGGTTAAAGGTTAAAATTTGCACATAAGTTAAAGCATGTTATAAATCAGATAAATAAGCCAAATATGACAGTTGAGCGACCGTGCTAGAACCACGAAACTCGGGAATGCCTAACACCTTCTCCCGGGTTAACAAAATTCCTTATCCGGATTTCTGGTTTGCGGACTGTAATACAAAGTCAAACCTTTCCTCGATTCGGGATTCGACCGGTGACTTGGGACACCATAAATCTCTCAAGTGGCGACTCTGAATCTCTTAATAAACGAATCCCGTTTTGATTGTCCTTTAATTGGAAAAACTCCCCTTGCGCCCTTGCGGGTGCCGGAAAAAGGAGGTGTGACACTTGTCTTGAGAAGCGAAAATGATAAGGCATCAAGAAGGGATCTATGAGACACGCCATCTGTCACAGAAGATTGCGCCACGATTTGAATCGCTAGTATAGCGTCGCCAAAAGGAGCTCGAGGAGTCGAGTGTCAGAATCATTTCCCATCACTTCGTCATGAGAAACGCGGAGACTATCTGTACTCAGAGATCCCATCTTTGTACGCCCCAAAAATCCGAAGACTTGATTTTTTGCTATCAAGACATTTCGGAAGCCTTCTACGAGACCCCGAGGGTGGAAGGCTGTAATTGAGGTATCGGCCTCAGGGCTCATTAAGGTACGAATTGAAGGAAGAAAGGTCTGAGGTCAGGATAAAAGAGGAAGTCTCCTAAGCATATGGCTACACCTGATAGGTCTGGCCTATCTAAGAGCCTGTTGTGAGATTTTGCGTCAAACCGTCCCATCTTTGTACTCTTGCAATTAATACACATGTAATATACCAAGTCCCCACGCCTATAAAAGGGGGAGTCGCCCTACCTTGTAGGGGACTGATGTTGCTCCAATTCTCCACAATACCATAATATATATATCTCTTTCTCTCTCTCTCTCTCTTCTAAGTTATGTGTCTTCATCGACCCCGAGGTCGCCTTAGCACTTTATTGTTTCTTCGTTTGTTCTTCATTATTTAGCTCAAGATTGATAGTATAGAGTGTTGCTTATCTATATCTTTACTTGTTATCCCCATCCCGACTACCCTCGATAAGCTTGAGATAGGCTCGAGGGCTGGCTCCGAGGTACCTACTGGCTCGCTTTGCGCCCGAGAAATGTCCCCTTACTAGTTTGATTACTGCTTTGATTAACTCGATCTCTACCATTTTACTTCATGTTTTAGCACTAACCACCCTTACAAACTAGCTCGGGAATAGATCATATATTTTTAGAATTCCATTTACAAATTTAATTGTTGTTACCATTTTCACGGTAAACAGGTGTATAATTCGAAACCCCTCTTGAGCAGCGGTGTATAATCCAAGTAATTCCTTGGGTATGAGGAAATCAGCCCTCTGCTTCGTCTTCCCAATCTAACGAAGATAACAACAATAACAACAACAACAACAACAACATAAAAATAGCGTAATCTCGCTCGACCAGAGAAGGTCCGGGAGATAGGCCGTAGCATGCCTGATATCGCCGTAAAATGGTGAACGACAAAAAATAAAGATAATGAGTAAGGAGAAATGGATCGGTATGGGAAGATACTTTGGGGAAGAGTCTGATCCTAGGAAGCCCTCATTTATAGAAAGAGAGGCAACGTAACCGATAACGCTATTACCACCCTCAAAAAATATAACGACAGGCGCATTCAATGCGTCCATGGGATCTGAATTGACGCCTACATTACGACTCTAAAGAATGAGAAATCGCAACGCGTTAAATGGTCTTGAAAAAGCAAAGTGGAAAAAACTTTTCGGTAATTATGGAGGCTTACGTCACCGATATGATGTCATCATAGGAAGCCTAATGAGTCGGGTATCATAATCATTTACCATCGCTTTGTTATGAGAAATGCGGAGACTATCTGTATGCAGCAAAATCAGAGGGTCTAATTTCTTTCTATCAAATCACTTCCAAAGAATACCTCGAGACCCCGAGGACGTGAAGCTGTGATTGAGTTTCCTTCCCTTGAGGCTCGTCGAGGTCCGAATTAAAAGGATATAGATCGAGGCTATTGTAAAATGGGGAATTCCCAAGGAACGTGGCCAAATTTGACAAAGCCGACCTGCCCAAAGCGTGCATCAAGGCGTCACGTCTAGCCGTCTCATTTCCATGCCTTTACAATTAATATATTTTGTACCAGTTATTTTTTCCCTCCTATATAAAGGGAATCCTCACTACTTTGTAAGGGGTTGTTGTTGCTCCAACTACTCTACATAATATCAATAACATCTCTCTCTCTTTTCTCTCTTACTTGCTCGTTCGAGGCTACTGATTTCATTTATTGCTTTCATACTTGTTCTTCATTTATCGCTTATTATTGGACATAAAGAGCCTCCATTAATTGTCTTATATCTGTTATCCCTCTCTTGTTTACCCCCGATAGCTCGAGCCCGAGCCTAGGCATCGACCTCGAGGCCCTTCATTGGCCAGTCCGAGACCCGGACAGCAAGCTCCATTGGTTCAATCATAACCTCGTTTAGTTCGTATTTCGTCCTTTAACCTCATATATTTAGCATCAACTGCTCTAACAACTAGCATAAAAATAGATCACATATTTTTGTTATAAAGTTTTATCAACAAATTTAATTGTCGTATCCATTTTCATGGTAAACAGTTATTAATATTAAGACGTGCATTTGATCTTTAATAAATATCTAAATATTAAGATTTCATATTAAAATTTGAATAATATATAATTAAGAGTGTTTGCTTTTTCAACATCTAAATATATAAATTTGTCTTTATTTAAATATTATAATATAAATTTAAATAAAATATTAATTAATATACTTATACATCAACAAAAAAGTTTAAAGAATTTTATAATGGTGATGGTGATGGCTAACTGACGAAGCGGTAGGGGGCTAGTGATGAAGCCACATGTATTCAAGTGATGACACTTCTTCGCTAAAAAATTATATTGTGTAGCTAGGTAATTTTTTTAATGTATGTATACTATATTTTGACACACTTTGGCCTCTTCGCGAGTTTACTTCTTTATTTTGATCATCTTTAATAAATATTTTAGCTTTGCTATTGTTGGTAGCGGTATAATTGGTCGATCATGGTGATTGTAGTAGTAGCTAGTGGTATGCTTACTGTGTGACTCGTTGGTTTTTTATGTGGTCGGCAGTTAGTGGAGTTGAGGGTAGTAGTTGGTGATAGAGGCTGACGATTGCGGTGGATAAAATTGATAACTAAAGATAGCGGTAACTGATTACGGCGGTTGCGATATATAGTGTTGGCTGAATGTGGTCAATAACGATTGGTGATTGTTGTAGTAACAGCAGTTGGCAACGATGTTTGAAATGGTAGTTAGTGGTGATAAAAAATTATTGTGGTAATTGGTGACAAGGTGGTTTTGATTGAGGTTTTGCGGTTATGTGTACTGTGTGATGGCCGGTGATAATGGTAGTTGATAATGGTGGAAAGTAATAATTAACCGTAAAAGTGAGTTGTAAATGTCATCTTTGCATAATTCTTAAATGGACCCATATTTAGTAGATCTCAACTATTTAAATCTATTCAAACCCTTTAAGTAGTTGTAAAAAAAATAATTAATATCTAAATAATTAAGATTCGAACTTAAAAAATAAACATATTTGATAACTAAAATCTAAATAATTGTGATTTACATAGTCATTCGGTGATGAAAGGTCACATTTTGAACTGTAGTGTTACGACTTAACATTCAATATGATTTTTGACCAATGTTGCTGTTGGCTAGATTTTCTTTTTCGTCGTGGAAAATAAGAAAATAAAGACCAAAATTCTCTCTAGCTAAAAATCATGATCTTCTGATCCCAAAAATGAACACAGCTTCATTTAGTAACGTAAAATATAACTGCATGCATATTCGATGTTTATGTTGTTTTAAACAAACGCAACCTTAGAGCATTAAAATAGTTTTCCATGTTAACTGGCTAAACATGCTGCAACATGAAGAGGCTGCAAAAATTAGCTTATTTTGAGAAGTATTTTTTTTTTAAAATTATTTTTCTCAAAATTATTTTTGGTGAGAAGAAGTTTGTGTTTGGCTAATTAGTTTGAAAAACACTTCTGAGCAGCAATTAGTGTTTGACCAAGCTGTTAAAACTGTTTCTAAGTGTATTTTTCTCAAAAAAGTGCTTTTGGAGAGAAGTTACTTTTTTCTGCTTCTCCAAAACTGTTTGTGCTTCTCCTCAAAAATACTTTTTTTTCTTCCAGAAGCTTGGCCAAACACCTCAATTATTGTCGAAAAGTGCTTTTGGCAAAAAAAAATATATATATATTTTTGCAGGCTATTAGACATACTGTATATGGTAAGGTGCTGACTGCTGAGTCTAGACTACTGATAGCTTAGCAAATTGTCTTAGAGTTTACTGTTTTTATATTTTTGCTGATCTTGCTCTAGAGTTAAATTGAGCTAGCTGTACATATTGTTTACTTGGTTTAATAAAATTTTAACTCTCGACCCAACAAAAAAAAAAAAACGCAACCTTTCCTTTAGGATGTGGTGGCATCATTGTACTCAAGAAATATGGAGTTCTCAATACTGTAATTATAAAACAGTCTTTAAGAAATACTTTATATTCTCAACATTAAATTTATCCTAGAAAAACTTAATTAATCGAATCAATGAATAGACAAAAAGTCCTGAATAATTAAATCGGGGAAAAATTGCAGCCATGTCCCTACGATAGGGTAACCAAAATTCTCGTAGAATTATCAATGTGGAAATGTGTTCCACGGTCAACTTTCGTATCTCTATCTCCCATGTACAATTACAAACATTTAATTCCTTCTCCATAATTAACGGTGGAGAAAAAGGAGGAAAAAACAGCTCAGATGTCTTTTCAACTATAGCTCAGAATTGAGAATTCCATATGTAGTTAGAAAATGCAAACTAATAAACTTAAGATTTTTCTAATAGTGAAGGAAATAGAAGTTTTATTACTTGCATTATTCACTCCACAGGCATAAATTTATTGTGTGTTGATAAAGAACTAAATATTATTTTTCTTTAGTTTAGTTACAGAACCTAGCTAAGAATAAAATTTACAATAGATTTCCTTGTAGACCTACTTTTTTATTTCTTCATTTTAAGGAAAGATTTAGGTTTAAATAATACCAAAATATATCTTCACTACGTAGCTGATCTCTAAGACTCTAATTAATAAAAGGGAATAAGAAGAACGAATTTCCTTTTGTTTTCTCAACCTTTGCTTTTCTCTTTCTACGTAGTTTCCAACCACTATATTTTCTTTAGCTTTTCCAAACCAAAAGTAATTCATTATTTCCCAATTCCCAGTTTAATTGTGTCTTTGAAAATCTAAATCAACAAAAGAAAAAAGAAAGAGAATATATGAAGGACGTACGAAGACTATCTCCCAAGTCAAGAGACTGCAGAAGGATTCTGTAATGCCGTGAGAGACAGGGCAGTACCATACCACAGGTCCACACGGCATCGTTGCGGTCAAAACATGCAAGATGTGTTGTACACTGTTGATTGTTTGGACTAAGAGACAAGTTATTCGGAGATAATAATGTAGAAATAAATTGTTATGCATGAACCGTAATGCAGGAATAATGATGTAAGAATTGTATAATGTAGTTTAGTATATGACATAACCAGTATATAATGTATTTTTATTTTTAATTTGTTATTATTATTATTATGAGAGTGCTAGTTTTGTTATTTTAGTATTTAATATATATATATGTATTACAAATACGTGCAATAAAATAGGGATAAGTTCACAAATACTTACCCAACACAAATAATTTACCCGCTTCTACCCAAACCAAAGTATTTACCCGGTTATTCCATAGACAATAGAATGCTTATTGATGATCCAGCACTCATTTGATCCTTTTCTTTATTTATTTTTTCCTTTTGTTATATAATTAAAAAAAATCGATAGAGTATTTTTTTCCCTTATTTGTTTCATATTTTTCTTTTTCTCCATATCAATTTTCAAGAAAAATAACCTACATAGTATATGTGAGCACGTGATTTTTGCCTTATATGAGAATTATTCCCAAAATTTCAAAATAAATTAATTTTTTGAGTTGTGTGTGATTTTTGTGAATTTTTTGTTATTTGTTTGCATTTGTGTATGCATGTGATTTGTTTAAATTAATTAAAAATACAAAAAATACTATATTTAGGACTCAATTCTACAATTAGAAATTAATTAGTATTTTTTGTGATTTAAGATTTTATTAGTTTTGATTAATTAAAAGATGAAGAAAAGGAATGAGAAATGAAGAGAAAAACGGACTTGGGCTGTCCAAATTGAACCAGGTCCAGGCCCAAAATGCAAACCCCTGCCCGGTCCAATGAGACTTGGCCAATACGACGTCTAAACGACGTCGTATCTGTCACGTTTCCTTTGAGTCGTTAGATTACATCATGATCAATGGACAGGATCAATCCATCCCAACCCGTCTCACCCGACCCATGCCCATCCGGCCATCGACCCGACCATTCATTAAACCAAACAACCCCGTTGACATACCAAACGACCCCGTTCCATATAGGAGAATTGATCCGGGACGTTGATCTAAATTGATCCAATGGCCGGGATTCAATCTCCTATATCGTATATAATATACCAAATACACCCAGCCCCCCCCAAGCCAACCCCTACCCTCCTCGTCTCTGAGCCTTCAGAGACCAAATCTCTCAGCATCAAACCGCCGCCCACCGCCTACCGGAAATCGCCTCACGGCGGTTCCGGTAGGCCAACGACCCCCATTTTTACACCATAGCACCTCCGAGACCTCCTCATTCCAACCCCAAACAAGGCTTGTCTTGAATCACGCTGGAGTTTCTCGAATCTTCAATCGAAGGTTCGAGCTAGAACTAACCAGCTCCGATGGCTATGAAAATAGCACCCTGAAGCCACCAGACTGACCTCTCCCCAAACCCACACCCATTTTCCATCGAACAAAACCAAAACACACCGAATATCGATTTTTCGTCAAGAACCCTAATAGCCGCCACTACTTTCTGGTGGCGGCGCCGCTTCCCAAATAACCCTAAACTCACACACATCCTTCACCTAGCCTCCCTCATCGCCAAGCCATAACGGGTTTGGCTCGGATCAAGCCCAAACCCCTTGAACCCCGACCTAGCCCCAAGAACTCTGGAAAAGAAATTCGAGTCTGTTCGAGGAGTTTTTTGAGTTTCCAATGGGTTTTAGTCGAAGTGTTCTCACTTGAGAACACTCGATTAAAGCCCGTTTGGCCTCAAAAGTTTCGAGTCTGCTGGTCCAAGTCCGCTTGTTTCTTGATTTCTCTCTGTTTGAGGTATTTCTTTCTCCTGCCCTCATCTGTTTGTGTAATTGTGCGTTGGTTTAGTGGTGTATTACTTTTTTCATCTTTTTTCAATTTTTCTCAATTTTTCTGTTCTCCTCTCAGACCTTTTATTTGGTCAATTCTATTTCTTTTTGTTTATTTGATTGTGTTTTGCCATATAATATGTAGTCGCTTCGATTAGCGTCGTCGAATAGTTAGTTTCGTATCTTTCTCTATTTTTGGTTTAGCTACTGTGAATCATAGATTAATAGGTCGATTATTCGTTATCGATTATATGTGTTGTAACTGTTTAAACGAATATCGTCGATTTAGTTTTGTGAGTCTGTCTGTGGAACATTGGACAGTAATCAATACTGCCTAGGTTTGTTTCGAATCACTGTAATTAGGGAGTGAATTGGTTATAGTTGTAATCCCAATAGAAAATCCAGAACTTAGTGGCATGTTAATTGCACATTAATACACCATCAAAATTCGTTTGTTTAAAATGGATTAAAAGAGAAGGCTATAGTTTGAATTACAATTTGTTTAGACAAGGGATCATGGAAGTCATGAGTCAGTTTCAGCTAAGTTTAAAAGATTGTAATGCACATGGGGTAGACTAGTGGAACCTGCTGGACAGCAGGCAGTCCACTAGTCTCTGCACTTCGAATTTTAAAATAGGCACCCACACTTAGACAATGTAAGGTGGAAATACAGAGGGAATATTATGGGTCTGTCCAGTGCTGGAAACACTTAAAGAATTAGGCTGCAGGGGCTGGGTTCAGTTTGGGTTATATAAGGGGAACCTTAGAGATTTAAAAGGAGGATAGACAGTGAGATATACATTCTGAACAATAGAGAGTGAGGATAGACAGTGTGATATACATTCTGAACAATAGAGAGTGAAGATAGACAGTGAGGATATACATTCGGAAAACAACATACATTCTGAAAAAAAAAGGGATACATTCTGATACACACAGGGAAAACAGAAAATTATAACACTGTTTCATTGTTTTAAAATCAAAAGCAATTCAAGCCTTCCCCCAGTTGCTTTCCCGGGTTTGAGTATTGCAAGTTTAACTGGAGGTTCTGTCGGGTTTTGCTGGGTTTATTATTGTTGTTGTTTGGTTTTCTAAAGTGGTTGTTGTTTTGCTTTAAAGTCTCTGTTGGCTTAAACCCTTCTTGGAATTTTTGGTTATCCTCTGCTATTGGTTCCGTTGGGTTTTCTGCGGGCTGCTGTATTGCTTTGTTGTTGTGCTGTTTGAGCCTGCTACTGATCTCTGTTATCCATCTTCTACTGTTGAAATTCCAGGTACACAGTTTGAACTCGTGCTGGAGCAGCTTTTAACTGAAGATGAAATAAAATACTCACTGGTCTCTTATCATTGGAATCATTTCTGTCTGCTTCATAGCTAGTTTAATTTGTCATACGTAATTGTTTAAATTTCAAAGTAGATGTATGTACAGAACTTGGACTCTTTGTACTCTATCCAAACCCATAGATTGTCAAAAGAATGAGTTTTATGTCTTCTTGAGTATGCTGAAACTGTTAGGCGTTGCGTTGATTCGATTTGGCTTATAGTTCACAATTAGTGATGACTAATGGGTAAAAGAAAAGGGATAAGTCGAATAGACGATTTCCTACACGATAAAGTATTGCCGAATTATTTTTCTTTTGCGACATAGTAACTGTAATCAAAAATAATTTCGAACAAACCTTTCACTTTGGCACGATTAAAAGATGTTATTTGAGTTTCGATAACCATTTCACCCGGCATAAGAAATAAATGACCTAGGCACGCATTTGACTTGTATACTTGTTAGGGCCTGGGTCCAGTTTGAGATTAGTCCCGCTCTGTTTAAAGGTTTTAAAATGTATAGTTTTTTTTGAAAGCGGTTTAAAGTTGATTAAAAGCACATAGGTTATAACGTGTATTAAAATCAGATATTTTTGCCATTTACAATACTTTAAGCGACCGTGCTAGAACCGCGGGATTCGGGGGTGCCTAACACCTCCCCTCGGATCAACAGAATTCCTTACTTAGAATTTCTGGTTCGCATACTTCATTAGGAAAGTCGAAATTTCCTCGATTCGGGATTTTGAATAAATCGGTGACTTGGGACACCTTTAATTTATTCCAAGTGGCGACTCTGAAAGAAATAAACAAAATAGTCCTGTGTCGAATATTGTCACTTTAATTGGAAAAACTCCTTCGCCCATTTTTACCCCTCGGGATAGGCCGCCAAAAGGATGTGTGACAGCTCTGGCGACTCTGCTGGGGACAATAAACCCAGAACCACTGGTTCAGGGTTTAAGAATTCGAGCTTTGAATAATTGTTGTATGTGGTTTATTTAATATCTGATTTTATTACATGTTTTGTCTTGATGTGCCAAATGTTGTTTCTACCGCTTTGATATTTTGTGAACTGTATATAAACTGTGTCGATACCCCCTCTTTCTGAGTCTTCTTGAATTTAACATCGGGCATTTGCTGGACATAGCCCGTCCTTCTTGAGATAGCCGAGGTGCTTGGCACCCGGTGAAGGATTTTAGTCACACATGTTTTAGGCGGGGAGTACCACCAGTTAAGCCGG